>VOPJ01009410.1:0-30797 GCA_014673585.1 Semibalanus balanoides
ACCAGGTCAAGTAAAGTGGCCCCAACTCCAAAAAGGTTTGTGGTCGTGCCACGGCGCAAGTCATATACTGAACGATTTGAAACTGACAGGATAACATCAGGTCATCAGTACCTTCAAGCAGGGCCTCGGATAACATGTTAACTGGGGGGGGGGGCAATTGCCCCCCAGTGGAACTGATTTGCCCCCTCAGTGAAACTGAGTTAATTCGTCGCGGGCGGGCACATAATACTATAGATGATGATCACTAGCCTTTACACAAATTCCTTCAGTCAACCGACGTTTTTTTTACTGTATACACATACCTACTCCATAGCCAAAGATGGCATGTTAATTGGGAAAATCCCCTCCCCCACAGAAACTGCTGGCTCCCTCCCCAGTGCCCAAATTTTGCCCCATAGTGGGAGCAAAACTCGTAGGTGACATACGATAATTGTACGGTCTGTTAACCCTATTCCCTGCGGGTCAGATTCTGCCCCCGGTAGTTTTTCGTCCGCCGCTTCTGAACCGTTACGTCTATCGTCTTGAAACTTTATAATTTGTATAACATTGAATGACGCGCGTTGTGCTAAAATTTAAAACAAAAATCGGACAAGTAGAGGCGGCTTCAGGCCCAGGTTTTTGGAAGGTCGTTAAGAATGCGGTTGTGCGCCGCATGCTTCCTTCGTAGTTTGCGGTGGAATAAATGCGTCAGAACTATGTCACTGCTTCTTACATCATACATTTGCGTTAAACTATTTTTGGGGCAGCGGCACGCAACTCGAAACATAAATTGGAAGGCGTATTTCCTCTGTTCAAATTAGACCCAACTTGAAATTAGTAAGATGATAAAAGGCGTTCCGCACATGGTGCCCCTCCCCACGTTTTTTCCTGGATCCACCTATGCGCAATATATTAATATCGTCCCAGACATTCACGAACAGCACATATTTGTTATCAGAAAATCCCCCATTTTTCATCCCTGAGTACGCCAATGATTTTTTGTTTTAGGTACTTGTTCCTTTATACATTAAAGACATGAAATTCGGAAGCTCAAAACGATTTCGTGCATGGAAAAGTTGGTCGTAGTCACGTGGCCGCAATAACCTTTAAAAAAACAAAAATTCTCCGTATGTTTGCCCTGACCCCATTTTTAACCAAAATAGTTTCCGGTTGTCCTGAATAAAGGATTTTGTCACGGACGATATCAATGGTTTCTGTCCATCGAATCGGCCGAGTGGTTCTAGAGATCTCTGGGGGGAATCTGCCCCCGCAGCGTTAACCATAATTATGCCGCTCCGCAGGGAATAGGGTTAAGGAGATAAAAGGCGTCACTAAGCATGCTTTCAAACTTAAAAAACATAATACGCCGTTTTACAGCACCTAGGTGTAGCTTTGAGATTCTTAGAGGGACGGATACTCGCCCTTCGTTGCGTCGGTTCGGAAATCGGCGCCGGACCACATTGTGTCAATTATATAGTGGGGTTCCCTCGCCTCTCCATATGTTGCGTCTCGTCCCCAAAAGATGCTTTTGGATTTCTTAATGTTTTCTGGCCAATGGCAGGTCAAATGGGGCCAAAAGGTCAAGGCCACAAAACTGCCTGAAATCAGAAAATAATTTACGTAAATTACATTTTAAAGACAAGAAACTTCACGAAAGAAAGTGCATTATTTCACTCATTTACTCCTAAAGAAGCAAAACACAATGGATTGCTTTATTGCTGGATATTTTTCTGGGATTTCACAACAAAAGCATTGTTTTGCAATTATGGGTTTCCCCTTGTTTCTGGCCTTAGATCGGGCAACTGACACAAACATCTACCATAGTTTCAGCCATGGTGATCCGTGAAACAAGCTTCACTAAAAAAAGTTTGGTTCTAGGAGCATACCCCTACCAGAACCACCTTATCACATCTCACGATGAACCGGGGATGTCGGCGAGCAATGTTCTTTCCTTCGTTAAGGTTTTGATGAGCGCATTTGAGAAAGCTTGACGATGAAATCTAGACGCGCTATGTAACGACATTGGTTTGATTCTGCCTAATCCTTTGGGGGGGGAGGGGTAGATAGTGCCTCCCTTGGCACGCTTAAGCTCTCGCCGAGCATGGCAGGCCTGGTTAAAATTTGCTTTTAATATAGCTTAGAGTTCTGTCTGTGAATGTGTTTGTTAATGTTTGATTAATTTTAGTTTTATGGTAAAGCTGTTGGACAGAAGATCCCTTTGTCCGTTTTGTTCGGCTCCCAATCGTTTTCAAAAATCGACATCACAGGTGTGGCCTTTTGATGATGGATTCTTTAATTTTAACATTTTTACTTAGCTTCGCTATTGTATTTTTCTACTATTTTATGTCTGTTTTAAGCTTATGTTTGTCATTATCACACTTCAAATGTATTCATACCTATGTAAGTAAAGGAGTATCAAGGACGTACACTAAGCGGAGACCAATTTGCAATAGATAATGCGATTCTGCTGGACAAAACGACCCTTCCCAACACACACCGGTTAACAGCATTTGACTGAGGAGCGAAATATGATTATTCTATCACTGACGTGCCCCCGTCCCTGAAAAAATCCTGGCTTCCTATCTGCACTTTACCATATGCCCTAGAAGCATTTTTTTTTCAAATTGCCCCCCCCCCAGTGAGAATTCCTTAGCCGAGGCCCTGCCTTCAAGTCGTATATCTCGATATTTGTTATGTCGGTGACCCAAGGTCAGGCTGATTTCGTGACCTCCCATTGTAAATCAATGGGGGGAAATAAAAACATGTTTAAATCCATAGGAAATAGCTCAATTTGATCAGTTTTTACCACATCCACCACTCTTGGGACAAATGCAAATCCCATTGCCACATTCCTGTTCTTTGACCTCTGCGAGGTCAACTCAGGTGACCATCAGGTTTAACAGAAGCAGGTTTTACAGGTCACGTATGTTTTTCGTCAATAACTCTTTACCAAATAAAGGTGGAACAATGGGGCTTCTTTCGCCATTGTATTTATCTCGCCGAGAGAAGTCATATGATGTAAATATTGAATTTGACCTGACCTTGACCTGACCTCAAGTCATGTCAAATTTGGAGAAAGGAAGCATCTTTGTGATCACAAGTGATAAAGAATCAAGTCATTGTTCATTCCTAATACCAAGTTTCTTACAGACAAAACCACGCAGGAATATATTGCATATATTTCCGTTTCAAACAGCACACCGATTGATAAACAATCGATAGTGACCCAGCCACTGCATCCAGCTGTGATAGAGCCTGCCATCAGCGTCGACGGAACTCAGACGCGGCTCCAGGCCTGCTGAGAGCACACTGAGGCCCCAGCCTCATCGGTCGACTTCTGCGAATCCATCTGTACCCGTGGCGATCAGCCCCGAAGCCAGCCTCCTACCGACAGTATCAACCGATCAATGCTGCTCACAAAATACCANGGGGGCAAACAGGCCACTTAAGGCCTTTGGGGGCATGGCCCTAAATGCCCCCCTGGATCCGCCAGTGATAGACAATAAGGATGCATAGTACGGGCGCTTATCACTGACCACTGATCTTGTAATGAGGTAAGGGCGGCGGTTATGTCAGAACTGGCTCGCCATGTAATGTAGGTTTTTGATGCGATCCAAACAATCATATCGGTTCATCTTTAATCAGCTACTCACCAAAAATAGATCACTTGTCGCATAAAATTATATGCATATTTCGAAACTTATTAACATCCTGCACAGCACCTCAATCAGATTTACAATGATAATAAACAGCAGGTAACCTTTTCAAATCGTAGAAAAATGTCTCCAACTGCCGCGTGAGCATCTGGTAGACACCGCCGGTGGTGTTTCGAAGGCGTTCGAATAGCTCCCAGTAGAGATTGCTGCCGTCAATCACGAGAGGACACCCTGAGAGACGTTCCTCGTGGAGCTGGGAATGTCGCCGGACGAACCCTGTCAGCTGACGTACCCCCATCTCTGTCAGAAACAAACATATCAGTGTCAATGGCGGCACCTCGGAAGCAGCTTACAGTCAATGTAAATTCTGCACTTTTGCGTATATACGTTTTAGTAGCTTTGCATGAGTCGCCTTACACAGGGGCGGATCCAGGGGGGGAGGCAATCCGGTCATGCCCCCCCCCCCCCAAAGCGAAAAAGGGTAGGGCCAACATATCTTTTGGGAAAAAGGACATCAGTGAATACCCACATTGTTCAATACGGACTGATTTGGTACAATTTGGTGTTCACATGGTGAGTCTGGTACTCGAGAAAGATAACAATTGATCGTTAAAATAGCTTTGAAGCAGTCAAAATCCAGCTATTCTCAATAAAAACTGAAGAAAAAAAATCGCGCCGCCTCGCGGCATCACACAAGTCTCGCAATTGCTTACACAAATTTAGGAAAATGGAGAAATTTATTTAATTAAGTGTCAGGCAGAGGCTCTCCTTGACGGTAAATCCTGGCCCCGGGCCCACTTCAAAGAACATTAACCTCGCTTACCGTTTCCCCATCTCGCCGTACGGGGGGGGGGGCCTGACAGGATACCCTGTCAACTTCCAAAACCAAGGCATCATAGAGCAACACGGTAAGAACCAGTATGTTGCCATGTCATGTGAGGAATCTAACGGCATGTAATTTTGTAGGTTGCAGGTCATTGGGTGAACTTCCAGGTCAAGTGAATGACCTCGACTCGATCACGTCAAGAATATATTTTTTTCCGTCAAAAAACCTCAAAATTAGAAATTGATAAATGTAAATAAAAAGCATGGTCCTCGACCAGTTTTGTCTCAGAAATACATAAAATGTATTTACTTGTTGGTATCTGGTCAAAATAAGTCCCAAAAAGTGATAAAAATTACGTCATGAGTTTCTTTCATTTAGGGTGCCATCACTCAATCACAAATAGTTATTGCAAGTCATTGCTTTACAATTTGGTTTGGGTATTGCCCACATTTAGTTCTCTCACTTATCACAGGCAAGACTCTGGGTCTTTCAAAATCTCTGACAATTTTGATTTTTATTGATTTTTTTTAGGGGTAAGAAACCAAACATTTCGGAAATCCTAGTTGGCCTTTCCTAATAAAAATTTCATTTTCGATCTTTGTCGCTTTCTGTTAGCAATTTGCTGCAAAACTCTATTTTCTACGATTTTTACAATATTTACCGTCTTTCCACCAACTGTAATCCGTCAACTAAATACGTCATTAATCTCCAAATGACTAAACCAATTTTAGTGAAATTTTGCGCAGCATACATAATGTATAATTGTTGTAAGCTCAAGGCTTACTGCAATTCAGCAAGATTGCGCCCGCATGAGTAAAAGGTGATTTCAGAAGAACATCAGGGAGGCCTGTCAGCCGCTCCCCAGCCCCCGTAAGGCGAGGATAATTTTCAAGCTGGCTACATGTTAAGCTTAGCTTGCTTGCCCGAGTTCGAAAAAGGCGACGCAGAAACGATATGACGCGAACATCGGCCCCCTAAAAATACCTAGCNGTAGGAAAGTAAGCAGGGGGTAATAAACATTGCAGTTACACGTCCAATTCATCATCATTTCACACAGTTTACACTGCCACACCCCTATCACCACCACCACCACCACCACCCTCCCCAAACGTCCACATAGGTACCCATCTAGCCGTGTGCAGCCTTGCACCGTCTGTTTCCTGGTCGCGTCGGCGGACTCCGCAATCTAGCTCGCCGATCACCGGCGGCCAACCACGGTCACGTGACTGTCCCAATACGTATATTTATACGGTAATTATCTTTACGACAGGTCTGGCGTTCTCCACGCGCGTCGCCGCACTCAACGATGTGTACTCTGTGCTGACGGAGTGCAGCCAAGTCCAACAGGACCTCCAAAAACTTCCGTGGGAGCGGAAGTCGTCCTTCGAGGCTTCCATGCATAGGCTAGAGGACATGCTTTCGGCCATCGCTGAAGGCTTGGACTCCGATGAAGCCCTCTGGCCAACGTTGGCACGTCATACTCCGCTCAAGCATGATCTGGTGGGTCTCTTTTTCCGGTCTGACGCAATTTGCTATCAGTTTGGACAGTTTAACACATCCTTTCTTCGTGATTATGTTGCGTATTTTCCACCTTCCTTTATTTTATATCATTATGATCATAGTTGCTACCTTTTTTTGTGGAATTTCGAAGTGGGATTTGCCGTATTTTTCTGATTTTATGGCATTGTTTATCTGTGGGCTGTGACTAAACATCCCATGAAATTGTACACCACTCCCTTGGCCTTGCATCAACATCTGATCGTCCCACCCATTCGTCCCCCCTTCACGAACGGTGGCGGGAGCTGCCGACCGTTGACAGGAACTGCAGTGGGGGAGTAGCCGGCAGATGCTTTTGACGTCAGGCGTCGTACAAGACAGAAACTGGTTGAAATCTCCAAAATATCAATCTATTGTCAGAGTCTATGCCTTATCCGTGTTTTGCAGACCACAAATTACATCACTACTCAATTTAATTTGTTCCGAGGTAAACTGTTCCTTTTAAAAGCAACGCTTCCGGCTTGTTGGGAACTTTGGTAGCTATGTGTGACGTTAAACCTTTCTGGATGTTTTCCAGGCTTGTCAGGTTTCTGACTTCGTGCAGACCCTTCTGAGCAAGTGTCGGCGACGAATGCGGGGCGAGCACTCAAGGCGGCGAGACGTCAGCGCAGCGAATCACCAGCTCTCTCTTGCCATGGACGACATCAGCCTCATAGGCAGGCTGAACGGAGTGAGGAACTTGCGTCACCAGTCCAGTTTGATTCTGGTGAGATCGGCGGTGGAGAACTTGGTGAGGCAAAAGCTGATCCCCAAGTCGGCTGAGCGCCCGTCAAGTCCATAGTGGCAGCCTGGCGACACCCTGAGGGAGCTGCCAACAACTGCCTAACAAAAAACTCTACCCTCGGTCGTGGTAGCGAAAGCAAGGTCAATGCAGATCCTGATACCATACGTAGACCTGCGTTCACAAGACTTGGCTTCTAGCTCCCCTGAGTCCCGGTCGTAGAAAGTATGGGAAGCGTCATAGAGGACATATATGGGGACCACCGGCAGCTGACCCACGAAAATGCGGTCAAGGAGTTGGTGATCCGATGGAATGGGCCTGCGGTGAACAAGGCGGATGACCTCATCAGTGCGGTGCAGGCTCGGTACCACAACAACTTTTTGCGCAAAGGTGCAAATATATATAGAGATATAGAGGGCACCGTCATAGCCAGGCATAAGACAACTCCGTGCCCCCGGGTCACGGTGTTCAGATAGTGTGGCCAGGACATACACTGAGACTGAGTCGGCATATCCGAGCGACCAGGTCACTGCACGCACGCTCTTGTAATGCACCTTGGTTGTTGTTGCCACAATTGCGTCGGGGATGCGTAGCAATGTTAGTTATGGACTGGCTGTGCGTGCTTATATAATGTTTACTTAGTATTGGATCCGCTTCCTATGAGGTTGCTATGTGTGATTGTGGGCATTTGATTTGTTTACCTCCGGTATGGGCCCCCACATACGCGGCCGCATTGGACTCTTAGCCCTGGTCTCCTGTCCAGCTTTGCTTTGTCTCTTGTATAATATTACATGTCAAAACGCCCATATTGAAGTCAGTAGAGGATAGTTTGCCAGCACAGGTATGTGCCGAGCCATAGAAAAAAAAAAAAAAAAAAAAAAAAAGTGCGAAGGCGGTGTTGAAAACGTTTTGGCGTCTACGACGACAGTCTTTAAGTCTCAATGTACGTAATACATGCTGAGGTAGCAAAATTGCGTCGTGAATTAGTAGGTAGCACTCCGGGCAGTTTTGTTTACCTCTGCTTAAAATGTTTACCTTGCATGATATGAATTTGACCTCAGCTTAACACTAACTTCACTTAAATGATTTCAGATAGTAAAATGATTAGTATAATCCGATTCGATTAGATAGTAAAATCAGACCTGTAAATCCGACATTTACATGTCGGATTCTACGTATAAAACAGCTGATAAAACATGTGTCGCATGACTGTCAAAAATAATTTGTGAATAGTAACCTTATGTGACCTGACTTTCACCCAGGGCTGCGGAGTCGGAGTCGGAGTCGGAGTCGGAGTCGGAGTCGGAGTCGGAGTCGGAGTCGGAGTCAGAATCGGAGTCGGAATCGGAGTCGGAGTCGGAGTCGGAGTCGGAGTCGGAGTCGGAGTCGGTCGGAGTCGGTGATTTCGGCAGGAGTCTGAGTCGGAAAAATTTCACGGACTCAGACTCCGGCTGTCAGTCATGGGCAGCGCATGGACAATTTATTTTTAGGTGCATTTTAGTGAGCCACAGGTGTGGCAATGACAAAAAATAATGTAGATTTACACTACCCAAAATTCAAATTTAAACGCCGCTTTGCGGCATCACATCGGTGGATATCGCCTTCGGTTCGATGTAACGCTGAATTAAATGATTTTGTTTTGCCTATTATCCTTTGCAAGGCCCAACACCTTTATTTATTATTTATGGGTTTTATCAGGCTAACCTGAACAATTAATTGCGGCGGCGATAAATAACTAGATACTTTAACTATAACTTAAAAATCCATAGCAAATTTACTGTTAAGTTTCAAACACACGCATAAAAATAGAGGTACATTTTCTCGTCATTTTAGGTGACACTGAATAATTATTTGTGACACCCCTGCAAGTTGGTATAGATAAACCGTTGTTTATTAGTTTGATGTGTGTATGCTACAGAATATCGTGCTAGCCGTTGCTGTTTTTCCAGAAAAAAAGTTGTTCGATTTCTGTACCCCAAAAAGTTTGTTTTTTCAGAAAAAATTCCAAAAATGTGTATTTTTTCTAGCTTGATACAATTAACGGTGACCGCGCCAAAACCGGCGGCGAGGGAAAAAATTGTGCCTTTTTGCCACAAAAATGCACCCAAACGGACAGTCTTGATCCGCCAGTGTGTGCCCCCTTGGCTGATTTCTAAATACACAACTGCCTGTTCCTAACGCGTGTCTCGGGTGTTACCCTGCCGTGGATGGTACAGGCGGTCTAGTCACGGCTTAGATGGACATAGCCAACTGCATCGGAGCTGCAGTTATTTCCTTTCGACCTGTCCGTGGCAACACGATAAAAATGTCAGCATATGCAAAACACTCTAGATCGTGTTGCCTGTGAAAGGTAAAAGGCAGCCGAAGCACGCTCCTGCCCATCAGCGGGTTGGTCTGCAATTGCACTGACACCATGATCGATCCACCTCATCTTGGCGTTGAACAGAAGCATGTAAATGCTTTCCGTATACTGTACAGGGTAAAGCACTGCCAGATACTACACCGCATTACACATGTACACTGCGGTGCAGTCTGCTTCCAGGCATTTCATTTCTATACATACTGATTTTTCGGGATTACGCTGACACAAATGATTATGAACAGTGTTCAATTTACGCTGACATGACTTAAGTGACATTCTTGACTGTTCAATTTCATATCAGCCTAAATCCGGTTTGCCCTGACGTGAAGGAAATGAAGGCCAACCCGAACAGGGAAATAAACCAAATTATCTACCGTTAACTTAGAAACACATTGTTTGCTAAGCATTTTACTCTGTCGCTTGCTCATACTTTGAGTAAGGAAGGGGTAGTTTCGCTACAGTTTGGCTGAGGCTTGGCTCCAATTACGGTCTGGTTTCAGCATGAAATTTCAATTTACACTACTTAAAATTTAAATTTTAACGCCGCTTCGCGGCGTCACACCTTAAGTCCTCCAGCTCTTGCAAACCAACACTTTTCTTATCTTGACTACTGTTCGATCTTGAACCAGTGATCAGCAAATTTTCCTTATTCTTTGCGCAACTTTCCTGAAATCTTGATTGATCCCGGTCATCTCAGGTCAGGTCACAGACTTCTGTGAACTGGCAGTCGCCGGGCACGTAGCCAAAGAAGGGCGGAGGCTCCCCCCACCCCGTGGAGGCCCAGCGAGTCCTTTTTAAGGCCCAGGCGTGCCGAAATGGGCTGACGAGACCGTGTTCGCGCGGCAATATAAGCTCTTTAAGAGTCGCAAGATTACGCGAAGCTTGGTCTTTTGCGAGTTTAGAGCACTTAGAGGTTCTTCACGGGCACCGGGGCCCTCTTTAAAGGATCATAGGCCCCTTGGACGCTTAACAGAGCCCTTAACATGTCAGAGGGGCCCCTGGACAAGCCGAAAGGGCCCTTGAGTGGGTCAGAAGGCCCCCTGAACACGAATGAGCACCTAGCCAGCACAGAGGGACCCCTGGGAAGGTCGGAGAGGTCCCTGAGCATGTCGTCAGGGCAACAAAGCAGCCAGTGCAGTTCCTTGCAAGGTCTTAAGGGCCCCTGAACAGACTTGAGGGCCCCTGAACAGGCCAGAGGGCCCCTGAACAGAGGGCCCCTAGTAGGTTCAGAGGGGTCCTGATAAGACCGGAAGGGCTCCTGGATGGGTCAGGACCCCCTGAACACGCCGAATGGGCCAGGTATTTTGTGTGTAGTGAGCAAAGCAATATTAAAAACACACTCACAAAATTGCAACACACGACCAGGGTTTTAACTTCTACCACAGACGTTAATTTATAAATTTACTCATGCAGGGCGTGTGATAGTTGAGGTTTCAATATCTACACACATGGCAGACAACTGCGTGGTTTGTCAGTATCGACCACTATCGCATCGTGTGTTCAATACCCACAGTTGAGGCGCTCACGAACTTATGTCCGCTGTGTTAATATTGAATCAACCTGCGTCATGTGTCCACTCGCCACCAGCTGAGGTCTCCATCGACACTACCAACCTCCACCCGACTGGGTGTAGTTGCAGACCTGCGTCTGAGTCCGCCTCACCACCAGCTGAAGTCTCCATCGACGCTTCCAATTTTCACCCGGCTGGTGTGTAGTTGCAGCACCTGCGTCGTGAGTCACTCACCGCCAGCTGAGTTCTCCATCGACACCTCCGATAACACACCACTGACCTGGCCTCGCAGTACCCCACAGAAGGGTATATCTTCTGGCCGGAACTGGTCACAGCGCAGTACGCTCGAGAGCACAGCGATCTACATGTCTGAAGCGAGAGTGCCCAACAGTGCACGTTGATATGACCCCAAAACGTTCCCTCGCTGAGGCCTCGAAGAGTTCTGGGGGGGATCCTGAAGCAAGAGGCTTTACTTTGGTGGCTGGAAAGCATCATCTGACCAGATTCTACGAGCCCGATCAGGAGCCTGTGTGAGGGCCAACTGGATTACGATCCGTTCCGCGAAAACGAGACAAGAGGGGCTCACAAAGCGCCGTTGCGCCTGGCAGACCGTCTGGCGAAGAGGAAACGTATCGCGATGAGGACCGATGAAAACTGTCAAATAGTACATGATGCAAGTTTTGTTTTCCCGAACTTAAATTTTACTGGTATCTGCAGATGATGAAACTTTGTCCAATTCCATAGTGATCCCCGGTTATATGCATTATTCACGTGACCATATTAGGGATAGACTGCAAAACTGTGCTAACCCGTCCGCCCGCTAAGAAAAAAGGTCTGGACGATTACAGGTCGAGTGGTGGTGCAGAGCCAGTGATAAGCAATTAGGATGATACCCGTTTTTACTCGTGCACACCCGTGCGTACCTGGACTGAAATACGGGATGTTCCACGTCCATACCAATGTCATGCACGATCTGTCCATCACCTCTTATCCGTGCTATAGGTGATACTGGTGTGCGCATTGAGCGAATAGTCAATATAGGTGGCGCTGGTGTGCACAAACTGAAATCCGTGCCATGTTCGTTGGGTGTAGTTCAAGATCCACTTATCAGATGGCGGTGTTATCAGTGTAAGTTGTACCGTGTTTTTTTTTAAAAACACAGACATTATCTTAACCCGCGCCGTGGTGAGCCTCCGAGATAACTTCGCAATGATTGGGGGTCAAAATGGCCCCCCGTCTAACTCGAAAACTAAAAGGGATAGAAAGACGCGGAAAATCACGTTCGACAGTTCTTGACATGTACATTCGAAGATACGAAGAGCATTTTTAGCTCAATTAAATATTGAGGTCACCAGAGGTCATCAAAAGTGAAATTTCACGGTTCTTGGATTTCGCTTTGAACAACCCCCTTATATCTCGTGAACTAAGATAGCTAGGAACAAACGGGGAAGAAATGAAAGCTCATATAAAAACCAATCGCACTGGCTGGCCTCAAAATTGAGCTTAGATCAGCAATAGTTTAGGCTCCAGATGTCATCAAAGGTCAAAAATGTCATTTATGGTAAAACTTGTTTTCCTGAATAGCTTTTTATTTAAAAGTATAGAGTCAATATGTATCACCATCGTGTTTGTCTCGTCGAGGCGCTTTTAAATTTATGCATGGTGACCTGGTAAGGTCAATTTCAAAAGTTGACCTCAGGTCAACGTCATTTGGTGACCCAGGTAGGTCAGGTTGAATACTGAGCGACGCGGCCAGTCAAGACGAACACAGTGGCGTCGTTCGCTTGTCTCTATCTTTATTCTATCAAGAGTTATTAACAAATAATTGCTGATGACACCTCAGATGACCTCAGATGACCTTGTAGATATCACTGAGCAGCAATTGCGCCTTGGTCATCCAGAATGAGCCCAAATAAGATGATTCTGAAATACTCAGCATGATCGAATCCATATTCTTTGAATATGATGGGGGAGCCGGTAGCTACGTGGCATGTCTTCCGACTGCCACGCGGCGGCCCCGGGTTCGATTCCCGGTGGTGCCGGTTCCGGGGATAGGCTCCCGGATCGAATCCCTGCCTCCGAGTGGAGGGGTCCCATGGTGGGGTCCAACCCCAGGCCCCTCCTCGCCCCCTCCCCGGCATCTCTCTCCCGAACAATGGCACAAGGCCGAACCGGATGCAAAAAAATGAATAGGAAGCATTTGTTTATTTTGTCATTCACTTGTATTGGGAAAGTCAAGAAATTGACCTGACCTTAGGTCACCGATGAAAAAAATATGATATACACCGATTTTAGGTACTTATTATTTTATGCAATCCTGCAAATAAAAAATATTTCGGACAAAAACTGTGGCTTTGGCACGATCGCAAACATTGTAGAAGGCAATGTCACTTGACGCGGCCTGATGACCTGACCTGTGATGACCTTAATATTTTTTATCGTGAAAAAGTGTGGGAAATTAATGTTTAAGCAGCTACCAAAAATGGCGGCACTGCGCTCCACCGTTTACCCGCTATTCTCGAAAAATCTCAGGGGGTCCAAATGAACCTGGGCGAAGGTTAACTTGTAGGACAGTTTGATGCTGGGAAATGTAGGCGACACATTATTATACAGTATACACACATGTTGTCATGCGATCTGCAAAACGAATTTCTTAGATACTATTCAAGGCTGGTGTGTCGAAGCTACATAACATTACGTATTTTTGATGCGAATAAGGGAAAATTTGGTTGGCAAACACACGGACAGACAGAAGGACAGACTTTCTTTAGATATAAGTTAGATTAACTGGACATGTCCACAGTTGCGGGGGACATGTCATTTGCATGAAGACTTGAAAGGACAGCTCATGAGCATTGAGCCAAACTGTAAGTTGATAACTTACTGCTCAAACATTCGTTTTGTCATTCCAACAATTAACAACAACAACAACAACAACAACACAACAACAACAACAGCAACAGCAACAACAACAACAACAACAACAACATCAACAACATACAATGTTCTTATGCTGCACACAGTATCAACTGAAATGAGTCCATAGTATTTTATGTTTAATTTGACTTATTGTGCGCTTCATCACGATAAGGTACGTGCTTCTGAATTTGGTATACTTGATGACGTTAGCAGCCATCGAGGGGGGGGATTGCTAGTAGAAGCAATCGTGACGTGACTTGCTGTAATTTTCCACGCACTAAGATCATCTACTGCGCACACGGCACAGTAGTGACGCTCGCTCTCGATCAGACACTGACAGATCTCGGTACTGCCATGTCACTCGCCCCCTCTAGCTCCGCCTGCTAGGGCCTCGCTGTTAGTGTGTAGTTCTCTGACGCACGACATACGTGCCCTCATTTGCGTCAGCTCCGCGCCGCTCAGTTTTTACCACGTGCGCCGGACAGCGCCCGGTCACATTATGGGGTCAAGGTCAGGAGAGGGCACCGTCTGCCGAGGCCGCACGTGCCTCTGGCGGCATTGGGGAAGTCCCGGTCATTGCGTTAATCAAGATTAACTATCGTAAAAAGCCGACCGACGCTTGCCTATTTGGCGAGGCGGCAGAGGGGAAGCCCAGTCGAGGGTTTCCGCCAAGAGTTGCGCCACCTTCCGAAATTAGGGCGGGGGCAGGCATTTGGAAGTTGATTATTATCATGCAACGTTCATAGGTGTAATGTTAAAATAAGGAAATGAGGGGACGCGTCCCCCAGTTCCCCCTTTGGCGCCTCCCTTGGCTCCCGCTGTTACTCGCAAGTGAATGGAGGATGGTTAGAAGATAAGTTTATTTTCTGGTCCAGCCGGGAGCCATCTGTCACCACGAGCCTTTTGAAGCCCCGTAGAGTCAGATGGTCTTAACTGGGGTCTCGGGGAACAGCGTAGGGGAAGGGTGACGAGGAATAGCACCTAGTGGAATGTGGGCTGAGCCGGCAGTTGAGTAACGGACTTGTGCTATCCCTTACCGCACATGGTAGAATAGCACTACTTTTTGCCCATTTGGTCCAAAGGCTTTCCACCCTTGCTTCTGATTTGTCTGACAGACGTTTTAATTTAGCATTGCCTAAGTACCACGGTTCCAAGGAGAGCAGGATAATTCTGGTATCTGTAGATAACAGGAGACTCCTGCTACCTGTAGACAGCAGGAGACTTCTGTTATCTGTAGATAGCAGGAGACTCCTGCTATCTGTAGATAACAGGAGAATCCTGTCATCTGTAGATAACAGGAGACTCCTGTCTCCTGTTATCTGTGCCTGTACACATAAGGGCCATGTAGCATTCGTGGTTGAGTAGTGAGTGTGTTTGCTTGGTGATCGAGATGTCATTCCCTCTCGGTCAAATCCCTCTTGAAATGCCTCCTAGTTCCCACCCACTCCTTAGCCACTTTCATTTGTGTGTGCATGTTCGTTCGTCTCTGCCTACAATGGAGATCACTGGCGTAGACAGGATTTGGCCAAGGGGGTCCCGACTTGATTCTAGGGGCCTTTGACGCTGAGAGGGGCCCAAAGCGGAGATTAAAGGCCCTACAAAAAATATATTTGTCTAGGCTGTTGCTTAATGCACTTGAAATGTAAAACGTTAATTAACGCATTGTTCTTAAAGGAAGGTACAACTTTTAGCAACGACATTGTGGCGCAGTGAAACAGCCTTTGCCTAGGCGGAATTCTGGGCCTACTCTGATCTCCAGATGGCCCACTCTGACAACCCGAGGACCCTTTCTGACATGAAGCCCAGGTGGGCTTTTCGGGTTTCAGCTAACTCCGACTCCGACTCCAAAATTGACTCATGGGGCCCTTAAACCTATTCCTTGCGGGCAGCTAGAATCACGTTAACTTGCGGGGAGGGGCAGATTCTGCCCCTCCCCCCCAGAGATTTCGAGAACTGCTCGGTCGATTTCGATGGGACAAACGCCATTCGATGTGCAGTCAAAATATATTTTTCTTGTCCCCCGATTTTTGTTCTAAGAAATAGGGGCCAGGGGCAAAAATGGTAATGGCGGCAATGGGGTTCGACCAGTTTTCATGCCCAAAAGGTTTTTGAGCTTCCAGTGCACTGGGCTTTAACCCACCATTGGCTGGGGGGGGGGGCGAAAAACGCCCCACTCAGGGATTTTCACAATAGCTCACAAACAAACAGCGCTATCAACGCCAAACCTCGGGTACCTTATCCTACATCAATTTGGCGTCTTCAATGCAATTAAAAAAAAATCGTCGGATTTTTTTCTCGAGCTGTATCGAATTTAGTGACGTCACTACACACCACTTTGGCGCAAATATCAGCTAAGCTCTAACAGGCTGTAAATAGACCCATTCCTTAAGCAAATGCAAATTCATTAGAAGGTTCAAAAATATTTCAAATTGTAAAGGGGTAAGAAAAATGGCTATCTCGGATTTTTGAAAATTTTGGATTTTTTACCCCCTAAAAAACAAAAAACAAAAATGAAAAATGCACAAATCAACATCTTTTTCAAAAATTGGTCAAAAACCGGAATATATGTAAGAGCACCACATATTCCAACATTATCTAACCGAAATTTTCAAAGTCATTATCTCTATTTTTGAAATCACTGATTGCTTCTCAAAGTATGATTACCTCATGACGTCACTTTTTGAAGTTCGTTTTGGGGGTTGTTATTGACCCAGAATACATAAAAAAAACCGGTACCAACTGTGTTGCTGAGACAAAACTGGATTATAATAAAAGATTTTATTTACATTTATATATTTTAAAATTTGACCTCTTATAGTTGACCTGACTTATATCGGGTCCAGATCTGAAAATGCTGCTAATAATCGAAGTTATTTGTGGTAATATAACCCATAAACATGGTGTCGCATATCTCTTGCCATTTAGTGACCTGATTTGGACCGTGACTTTTGACCTGACCCCTTGCTGACATTTTCAACTTTTGTTATACGAGAGATGACACTATAACATTGAAGAGCACTTTTTGTGCGATTTCGTCTTCCATATACGGCTTTGGATGGGAAGTATGGTTCAAAACTAAAATAACCACCATTTGACCTTTGACCTGATTGTGAACCTGACATATGTCCTTAATTTATAAAATTTCGAGTACGCTTAAGAGTGGATCTTGTTGAGAGCTTTCGATTGCCGTCTTGCGCGTCTCGCTGCGATTATTGGTTCGGAAGATAGCGAGGGGGGCGTTTTTCGCCCCCCCCCCAGCCAAAGGCGTTCGGCTGAGACACCAGCCAATGCCGGGTTAGCATATACAAAATACAAGTATCTAAAATATAAATATTAGGCGTAATCAGGAGATGTAAATTGGGGGATTTTCTAATAACAAATATGCGCTGTTCGTGATTGTTTGGGACGATATGAAAGTGATATGTTATTTGTTTTGCTGTAATGTGTACAATATAATATATTGCGCAAAGGTGGATCCAGGTAAACGTCATGGGGGCGTCATTTGCGTAACGCTTTTTATCATCTTACCAATTTGATGTCGGATCTCATTTGACGGTGGGTATCACCTCCCATTTTATGTACCTAAGTGAGCCTCTACCCAAAAATATGTATAATCTAAACATTATTTTGTATATTCCAGTGTCATCGTTCCTTACCCACTTATTGCACCGCAAACTACAAAGGAAGTATGCGCAGCAAAACCACATTCGCAACTGCCTTCCCAAAACAAAGGCCTGGCACCGTCTCTGCTGCATAGATTTGTCAAAATGTTGACACAAGGCGCGTAATTCAAAGTTAGGCAAAGTCAGAAAGTTGCAAGACGCTAGCCTTAACCCGGCAATCACTGGGGTATTTCTGTAACACGAGTCACTGGGGGGGGGGCTTTTTTAGCCCCTTGTATCTTCGGAAACCAATTGACGATCGCGCTGAAATCAAACGGCAATCGATAGCCCAGGAAAATTCATCGACTAAAATAATTTGTGTTGCCCTAAGAGGTTAGTGGTGACGTCAAACAGGTCAGGTCAAAGGTCAAAATTTACAGACAAAATTGTAATAGATCATATTTTCGCATTCAAAAGCGGATTGGGTTGCACCATGATCAACGCCAGAAATGCTCTCAAATGTATGACACACATCCAGAATGAGCTTTAATCGGGGGATTTTTTGGCAACATGTCAAGGTCAAGGTCAGGTCAACATACGGTCACTATGCCAACAAATTTATACGAAAGTCATGCAACACATGTTTGTACATACTATTTTACGTGTAGGAACACGAAAATGATACTCATTTCTACCACCTGATTTAAGGAACGTGAATGAAAGGTCAAGTAAAGGTCAAAGTCATGTCACAAAAGGTCAAAATTTGAAATTGATTAATACAATAAATCAATACAATTGTCTAGACCGGTTTTGTCTCAGAAATACAGTGCTGCTCTTTATTTGTCTGTATCTGGTAAAAAAATGAAATTTTAAAATTTGACGTCACCCATACCTTAGATGTCATCACTCAGTCAAAAATACAGATATCATTTTGAAAATTGGTATAGTTGTTGAATATGTATATTTATTTAACATATATTTCGATTTTTTAATATCTTAAAACGTTTTGATTTTTTTGTCGTTTTTTCAACACAAAAAATGAAAATCTTGGGGTCAAAAATAACTTTTTCAAAAATCTGAGATAGCCATATTGTAGCCCTTTACATTTGCTATCTTTTCTTTTTTCGGATTTCATTTTGTCTATTACATTACATTCGTACAGTCTCATAAAGTTTATCTGATTTTGGTGTCAAAATCGTGTGTAGTGACGTAACTAACTGAGCTTTATCTAAAACAAAATCTGACGAAATACAAAAAAACATATGCAAGGATGGTGAAAAAGATGCCCGGTCAGGTACTAGAAGTTTGGCGTTGATAGCTGCATTTTTTCGTTAGATATTGTAGATATCTCCATCAGGGGGGCTTTAAAAAAGCCCCCCCCGGTGACTCGCGGGTTAACAGTTTTAGAAAGCAGCGAGCGAAAAATTACCGGGAGGGGCAGAATCTGCCCCCGCAAGGATTAGGGTTGATAAGTTGAAACTATCGAACAGAGGCGTTCGCGAACGAAAAAGGTTTGTTCGGCTGGTGCGCTGCCTTCTTTCCGTCTCTCACAGACACGCAGAACCTTTTCATACCGCGCTGCCGCGTCCTGGAACTGCCTGACGCCGGTCATCTCCAGCTCACGAACTCGCGCTGAGCTGACAAGTAAGGTGTGCTGTGATATCAGGTCGCTACCTAAAGGGACTGTCCCACCTTAACATAAGATTTGAGTTGAGATAGCCATTTTGCGTGCTTGGCATTGGCAAATTATGTATGGTATAAGTTAACAACCACTGAGGTTCGAATCACAGAGAAATTTCGAGTTAATTTTGCAATCTGTAACATCGGCCAGCCCCAATGTAATTTGATGGTGGCTCGTGAGCCAATGTCCGTTAAGTCCTCCTTTGCTAAATGTTGATTAGCGTCGACTTGTTTTACTTTGGCCATACATTAGCCATTACACTAGTCCTACTTATAACAGCGTTAAGGTTTTCTTTTTTCCAAAAAATTTCTTCATTGACGTCATCAGCCCAAAATATTAAAACTGTTTTTTTATGAAAATGAGCACTGTTCGTTAGAAACATAATTTCATAATCGTGTTCAGGCAGCCATTCACTTCAATATTTTGCACCACAACGACGTACATGTATCACATTTTTTTGAAGGTGGGACAGTCCCTTATAGTCAGGTTTCTTTTCACTACATTTTTGGGCGGGTGCTTGTCTTGTTACATATTGTCTTGTTGTCTGTTGTCAAGGGCGGATCCAGGGGGCCAACGGGGCAAATGCCCCCCTCCAAAGGTCCTGAAGACTATGTTTTTGCCCCCCCCCCACAACGGTCGGACGTACAAGCTTGTAAAAATTGCTTTTGCAACAGTCAAAATACAGCCATCCACAGTGAAAACTAGAAAATTTCGCGCCGCTTCGCGGCATGACGCAAAATACGCAATTGTTTAATGATAGAAATTTGGCAAATTGGCAAATGAATTAATGAAGTGTCCGGCAGTCTCCCCTTGGCGGTACATATTTGCCAGCCCCAGGGCCCACTCTCTTCATAACATATTAATTTCAACTGGGCTGCATGTCAAGCCAGTCTGCCGATTTCCGAAAAAGGTGACGCGAACGCAGAGACGCGGACATCGGCACCAGGAAGCTGCTTCTGGGCGGTGTCAAGTTGCTGAACGAAAATGCCTGATAGTGGGCCCAGGCCAAGGACCACCTTCCCAAGCCATTTCGGTCCCAGGCTTCCCCCAGATCCAAGGCCCCATTCATGTGCGGAAAAGCCGTTCTGCCGCTTGCTGTTTTCAAACCATCTGCACTGTTACCAATTGTTTGTTGCAGTTCGGTGCATATGAATACAGTTATTATCATCCCATATATCTACCTAAGTTATTAAGCACTTACTGCCACCAGTCATCGTGAATTACTATCCGAATGTATTTGTTAAAAACTATATTAATTTCAATATTTTTCATCATACCGAGATGTGCAACCAGGCATAGGTGTTATTTGAGTCTGATTGCAATGTTAAATTGTCGTTTTCCACAACCTAAAATTAAACATTTACGACGCTTCGCGGCGTCAGATCGGTCGCCATCGTCATAACGAAGCCATCGCCATCGTCTTCGGTATATGTAACGGTAAATTGAATGAACAGCATGTTTAGCTTTTTATTCTTTACAAGGCGAACCGTCTATGTTTCTGGGTTTTATCAAGCAAACCGGTAAAAATTTCGAGCCGCTTCGCGGCGCTAAATAACAAATACCTATTTTAATATAAAGTCCACATTACAAAATGCTGCAAAGGCTTAAATACACAAAGAAAAAAATAAAGTACATTTTTGCGTTATTTCAGCCCGTCCCCCACCCAAAAATTATCGGCGACGCCCTTGGGTACAGTTGACAATTGAAATAGTTTTGCTCTGGTACTGTAAGGTTATGTCGGAACAATTAAAACTGCAAGTTGTCAGTTGTAATTGTTCCTTTCAAAAATCCTTAATAAAAATCCTTTTTCGATATCCAAAGAAGTCGAAAAAACGAGAGAGAAAAAATTGAAATAAAGAAATTATAAGAAATCGTGTGGCTGCAAAATAAAGTGGACCAAATCTGGGAAGATATTTGAAATTGGGGGTAGGTAAGGTCCACTAAAAATGGTTTGCCCCCCCCCCCCAAAAAAAAAAGAAGAAGAAAAAACGGCCGTCTGGATCCGCCCTTGTCTGTTGTCTTGTATGTCTGTTAAGTGCATCTGCCTGCGCACCTTCCTGACGTGTTCTGTACCGTTCGTCATCTGTCTTTGTATGAATCTGACATCAAGTTACCACGTGGAATGGATCGTTGTCAATAAACTGAAACTGAAACTGTGAAAGGTAAACTACACTGAGAAAATTAAAAACACCCTTAATGGTGTAGTGGTTAAACTGCATACCTTAGGAACACCCATCGGGTGTTTTTTAGGGTGTTACAACCAAGAACACCCGACGGGTGTTTCTCGTGTGTACCAACACCCCAAGAGCACCTGACGAGTGTTTTTTTCGGTGTATTATGAGTGTACTAACACCCTTAAGAGTGTAGGTGACTCCCCAATAACACCCTTAACGGTGTCATCAAATGACACCCTTACGGGAAATACTTGACGGGAATATGCTACGGGTGTGTGTTAAACTGCATACCGTAGAAACACCCGTCGGGTGTTTTCTTCGGATATTACACCCCAGGAACACCCAACGGGTGTTTTTTTCGGGTGTATGTTGGGTGTACACTGACACCCATAAGAGTGTAGGTGACTCCCCAGTAACACCTTTAGCGGTGTCATCCAATGACACCCTTATGGGAATATCGACGGGAATATGCTATGGGTGTGTGTCAAACTGCATATCTTAGAAACACCCGTCAAGTGTATTCTTTGGGTGTTATACCCCAATAAAACACCCGACGGTTGTTTCTCGGTATGCAGTTTGACACACACCCGGAGCATCCAAAACTCTTTCTGCTACTGCTAGAACAATTTCAAAGATAGTTCTTGCTAATGCTTTACTTTATACACATAGTGATGGAGCATATACTAATTTTTCATTCAATCATTTCAATATATACCAACTGAATTATGCTAGCTGCTAGTCTTATAATTCTTTCTCAACTGCAGCGGTGGCACAACTGCAAGGATGGATGTACCTAAATTGCCATGCCGATATAAAAAAATTCAGAGTCCCGAAGGAAATATGTTATTTTTAACAGAATGCACGATTTATATACATATCTATGGCTGCACAAGCAGCTGAGTGGTGGCAGACAGAGGTAAATCATAGGCGAACAGGACTATGCAGTAGTTGGTAGGACGGTTTGTTTCATGGATTAACTAGCCACCTAGTAGAAAACGTAATGCACATAACAATAGATATGCAGCCTGCAGAGAAAACTCCATTTAAATGGGACACATTGGCTCAGAGGTGAGCAGTCCCCNTGCACATAACAATAGATATACAGCCTGCAGAGAAAACTCCATTCAAATGGGACACATTGGCTCAGAGGTGAGCAGTCCCCTCTAGCAGTACAAGGTGGAACTATAAGTTCCTGACTATACACGCACGCCACCGTACAAAATGACAAAATGCCTAGGCTTGGGTAACAAATATATCGGAGAGGATATAGATATAGATATAGATATAGATATCGGAGAGGCAAGTCAGGAAAACTTTTGTTCGGTTCACCGTATGG
Organism: Semibalanus balanoides; assembly: GCA_014673585.1. Classification (NCBI taxonomy): domain Eukaryota; kingdom Metazoa; phylum Arthropoda; class Thecostraca; order Balanomorpha; family Balanidae; genus Semibalanus; species Semibalanus balanoides. The sequence goes on from VOPJ01009410.1 coordinate 22,324, forward strand.
AAAGGTGTTTGAATGGTGTCGTGACCACTCCAAAATACACCCATGGATAGCACCCGTCGGGTGTCTTTACTGATAGTTGAAGAGTGTCCCGGTACACCGTTGTGAGTGTTCTAATGGGTGTGCCATGACACCCAAAGTACACCCCAAAACCAAAAAAAACTCACGTCGGAGGGCCTCCTTCAGGGCACAGGAGGGTCCTTCTTTCGACACAGAGAAGCCTCCTTCAGGCAAAGAGGGGTCTCCTGTAAGCAGAGAGGGACCTCCCTTAAGCAGAGAGGGACCTCCCTTAAGCACAGGGGGCCCTCTGTAAGCACAGAGTGCCTTTTTTAAAGCACAGAGGGCCTTCTTTATTGCACCGAAGAGGCTTCCTTTTTGCGCGAAGGTCTCCTTTTCCCACGGACGGAGGGACCTTTTATTCATAAGATGCCTTTCTTATCAAAGAAACATTGGGGATGCAAAGAACAACATTGGAGATTGCACTATTTAATAATTGGGGGCAGTGCACGATCCTCAAAGACATATAAAAGAAACACACATGGCAAATTGCGCTTTCGGTGCGCTTTATAAATGGGGAGGGGAGGAGTCAAGGGAGGCTGCGCCTTGCCCACTTTGTCTTGGTGAGCACCTCAAGCAAGTCAGAAAACTTTTGTTTTCGGGGAGGCACAGTTCCGGTCTAAAGGAGGACATCATTTTCCTATCCAATGGGGTTGCTCGCCGCGAACTCACGCTTCGAGGGCGTCTCCTGCCTCAGGGTGGCGCCTTTCAGACGTCTAGGAGAGGTGCCCTCAATCGTGATGCCCCCCTCCCCCCGCTTGACCATGAAGTTAGCGAGGGACTCGGATTTAAGTTCAACGTTGAGTAGCAATGGGGGTAAAAGTTTGAAGAAAAACATAGTAAATACTCCTGGAGTTAAAAAATAACAACTTTTTCGCGGCAGCTCTGCACCAACACCGGTTTCTGTAAAACGGATCTTTCAAGCACAGCAGCAAGTAAGTCTTGGACGGTGACCCTCCCGGTTCAAATCCCAAGCCAGGAAACTTTTGTTCGGTACACCGGAAAAGGTGTTTGATGGGTGTCCGTGACACCCAAAATACACCCATAGATAACACCCCGTCGGGTGTTTTCTGGGTGTTAATGTGGAGATGAAAGAGTGTCAGCACACTGTTTTAAGGCTGTTCTATGGGTGGTCATGGACACTTGAAAGTTACACCTACAAATAACACCCCTTGGGTGTCTCAGGCTGTCTTTTTACGAATGAAGGGTGTTGGACACTGTATAAAGGTGTTTCATGGGTGTCACGACACTATTAAAGTGTTCAACGGGTGTCGTGACACCTTGAAAGGTGTCAACTAACACCTTTATAGGTGTGTGACACCTGGAGTCACACCCAAAAACACCCGTACGGGTGTTATATATTCTCTCAGTGTACCACTTTCTACCAGAAAACGCATCAGCCAGGGGTGTAGTTTCCTATTCAGTTGAGAGGGCTTCAGCCTCCCCAACTTGGGTTCAGCACCGCCATCTTAGACAAGGAAGTGGGTCAAATCCGGGGAGAAATATATATTTGTGGATTTTGATGCAGATTTAAACCATTTTTACAGCTCAGTCTCCCCAACATTTCTTGAGAAACTACGCCCCCGGCATCAGCCTCCACGGCACAATTTGAAAGCAAATATGGAACTGGAGCGGCAAGAAATCAAGACGGTTAGCCATGAACGGAAACAAATGCATGGCCAATGAAAAAAAAATCACTCTGCGGCTCTGCAGCTGCACATATTGTGCTCTACTCTGCGGTGCTTTGTGCACATATTGTGCACCACTCTGCGGTGCTTTGTGCACATATTGTGCTCCACTCTGCGGTGCTTTGTGCACGTATTGTGCTCCACTCTGCGGTGCTTGTGCACGTATTGTGCTCCACTCTGCCGGTTGCTTTGGCACGTATTCGTCTCCACTCGAAGGTGCTGCTGGCACGTATTGTGTCCATCTATCTGCGGTGCTTTGTGCACGGTATGTGCTCCACTCTGCGGCTTTGTGCACTATGTGCCTCCACTCTGCGGTGCTTTGATGCACGTATTGTGCTCCAGCTCTGCGGTGCTTTGTGCACGTATTGTGCTTCCACTCTGCGGTGCTTTGTGCACGTATTGTGCTCCACTCTGCGGTGCTTTGTGCACGTATTGTGCTCCACTCTGCGGTGCTTTGTGTACGTATTGTGAGTTAAAATTGCATCGTGAACCGAAGACGGAGCGCAACACGTCAGTGAAAACGGTAAAACTTTGTTTTGCGATTAGAAATGCTGCACCTGGACATGCCTCTATAAAAATGCACCATACAATTTGCAAACAAATATGCAACCGATATCGTCAGAAATAGGGACAGTTTACCATGAATGGAAAACCAAGAGAAACCCCTAAAGCATGCGCAGGTGCAGCTTCACTCTGCAATCATGCATGTGCTTTGTGTATGCTGCAACACAATTGCAACGCAATCATGTAATTGTGCTTTGTTGTGTTTGTAGCACGAGCAGTGCAAGTTTCCCTTACTTTGGAAGCCGTGTTCCTTTCCATCCCGTCATATGTAGCCCCCGCCGCCCGTGAAAACAATACAGTTTTGACTCATGGCGGCCGGCGTGTGCCGCGTGCGTGGTGTGAATGTGACGGACGGCACTAGTTGTGTTGTGCACGAGCAGTGCAAGGTTTCCCTTACTTTGGAAGCCGTGTTCCTTTCCTCCCGTCATATGGTAGCCCCGCGCCCGTGATAAACAATACAGTTGACTCATGGCGACCGGCGTGTGCGGTGCGTGGTGTGGAATGTGACGGACGGACGAGACGATTCCACGGAACCGAACCGAACATAACAGTGCTGGTGTATGCACTCCCCCATAATTTCCTTAAGTCCTGCTTGGCCATGTAAAGGGAGTGTGTCAACTTTTACAGTTTTACCAAACTTGTCTTATAGTTAACAGCAAGGGCGTCAACACCTTCTGAAAGTGGGGGAAGCGGACTCATTCTTTAGCCTCTCAATGCAACGCCAATAGTGTAATGTTAAATCTGAAAATGTTTGGGGTACGCGTATCGTGTTTAAAGGGGGAAACATAGCACCTTGGGGCAAAAGTTATGTAGAATGATGAGTAAGATGCCTGATTACCGGTCCTGGCATTCATTTTGCGAAAAAAGTCAGAATTTGTTGTATTTTGAAAAATAGTATTATGTTTACATTGTGACGTTTATTGTTTTTTGTTTATTGTATAATCACCAACGGGTTCGGCACCCACTGACAGGTGAAGTCAAAAGTTAAGACCCATCACATACCGAACACTTACAGACACCACACACAACTATCTCCCCATAACATATACACCCACACGTTTCTTGAATTCTGGTGCATTGCTCACCCATATACCCGTCACAACAATATTGCGTCACCAAAAGGAGTTTTGACGTCACAAGGAGGCATCGAACGCCAACGGCAAAAATCGCTCCTTGAATCAGATGCGTTAAAACGTAAACAACTGCCATGGATTAGGTATTTCTCATCCATGCAAGTTGCAACTGCGTTCGCTGGTTCCTGACTCGCAAATAATATTGGACGCGATTAGGTACAAATGCGTAAATGTTTGCACTGGGGGTCTATTCTAAGCATCTTTTATTATTGTTTAATAGGAATTCAACTAACAATTAAACAATGATTAGTTACTTAAAATATATCCACACAGAGTGCATTTGTCAATTGCTTGATTAGCCCAGTGAGTGAAGATTCATTAGTAGCACTGGCATGATGCTTCTATTGCGAGAATATTAAAGCCTACCGGTATGGACACCCATTCAAAGTTGTGCCCTTTGAAGACGTTTTCTTCTGCATTATTTCAAAGGAAACCCAATGCAAATTCACAAAGTTATGGCCAAATCATGTTTTTATGGAAAACCGAGCCTCTCGTCAAACCCCCAAAATGGCACATATTTGTTGATATATCGCTTGTACCCTGACCAGCCACCCATCAACACATTTTCACCTCACGAAGTATTCTATGAGTTGAAATTTTTTAATTCGAAAATCGGTTCACAATTGTCAAAAATATTCATTTATATCATGTCCATCAGAGTGAATTGGCCCATTGGCAGTGAGTGAAATACATTAGTTAGTACTGAATATGCTCTTATTGCGGAGAATATTGCAGCTACCGGTTCGAGCTACCCATCAACAGTTGGGCCTTTTGAAGACCATCGTCTGCATTATTTGCAAATTGAAATCCAATGAAAACTGACAAAGAAAATTTACATTCATTTCAAAATTTATCAAGTCCAATACGGTTCGGTTGGCGGACGCCGGCGGACGCAAGGCAAACTGAAATAACTGGGCGGGCGGTTCAAAAAGCGAAAACGAAGTGCCGGCGGAAATCACAGTTGGAGTAACTAACTTTATGACGTATGCAAAACGTCGCGAAATTTGTAATATGCCCAAATGCCCAAATATGCCCAACGGTTTTTGCGTTCAAACTCAGCAACTAGGTATTTTAAGAAGGAAACATTTCAGATTTAGAGGTTTCTCAGTACACCCGACAATCTGGCTATCTCAGTTAAAAACTAATGTTAAAGGTGCTATATTCCCTTTAAGTTGCTAAAATGTACGTCGTCGGGTTAAGTAGCATCGCGCGCCTAAGAACATTCTTTCTCTTTACATCATACGGGCAAGGCCAGTGACATACAATTTGTATGCCTTCGCGAGTTAACTCAAAGCAAAGTTATAGGCTCTTTCACACCAAAGAACGCTCAAGAACCGCCCGCTCAGTTCCCGAACCAATAAGGGCATTTTACTGTTATAATACCAGCAAATATTACAAGTTGATAATCTGATTTCCATGTGTATAATATTTGTTGTCGACATGTTGCCTTTTGCTACCAGTAAGGCGTCGTAGTTGGCGATGAACGAACGATCGCGAAGGAAATGCATGTGAATTTCAACTCGATCGGGCAAGTAGTTTATGAGATGCAAAAAAGGGTGGGCACGTGCACACGTGCAGAGGCACCTCACCCTTGACTTTTGGAAAGGCGGTGGCTGAGAGGTCCCTAACCACACACCAAATTTGAACACAATCGGCTTAGCCGTTCCTGAGATATAGAATAGGGGTGTGCACGTGCACGTGCACCATTTAACTCGCGCCGCGGCGGCGGCTGGAGTTAAATGGAACTTTGTGTTTTGCCCAGATCCCAGACGTGGTGCTCTGAATCAAGCACATCTAGTGCTTTTGCACCATGTCTGAAATTATTATACCATACAATGCATGCATTGCACAATTAACGTGATGATGATGATGATGATGATGACGTGCGCACGTGCAGAGGTAACCTTACCCTGACTTGTGTGAAACTGATGGCCGAGAGGTCCCTAACTACACACAAAATTCCAACACAATCGGCTCAGCCGTTCCTGATATATATAATAGGGGTGTTGTTTTCGTGCTGAGTGTGTACGTGCTGTCAGTCGTGCTGAGCCTCTGAGTTGTGGGAAAGATGCGGCTGAGGGGTCCCTAACCACACACAAAATATGCACTCAAACTGGCCAGCCGTTGCGGAGTTATTGCGAGATAACACATTTCAACATCCCTCACGCGGCACGCACCACGCGCAGTGGCAGTCACCCACATTAATCAGCAGCTTGAAACTGGTCTCAAACAGGGTACGGTGGATCAGGGGCCACTCATAAGAAAAGAAGCCTGCTTGTCAATCGGACGTGCGGTTGCAGAGATATGAGCTTCTCAAAAGCGTCGCCACCAGGGACTATCATGGGCTGGGTGCACCCATGGGTGCCCACTCAATTCTTCCAAATGGTTCTGGGTTGGGTATGCATTTTTTTTTGACTTTTAATGGGTTTACTGGGCGGACAATGGTAATGGGGCAATTTTTGGAATAATGTCGCTAAGAGTTATTTTTTTACTTAGAGAAACCCATATGTTTAACCAGAGTAAATATGTTTATATGATATAAGAACACTGTAACAATAGACGTGTGCTTTTTGCAATTATATGACATATAATACATCGTGGTAAGATTGTATGGCAGTAAAATTTTGTAAGCCATGTCTGAATAAAGTCTGATCCAACATGATAATGTTGACCCGCCAAAGTGTTCGATAAGTTCAAAATACAGCAGCAAACACACAGGTGCCTAATATTATTATCTCCGTTTAATAAATTTATGCAAAGTCAACATGCTGGGTAAATTGGTTGCGGGAATTTTGCGAAAATAATTTTATCTGCCTTATCTGAATGAGGCCCCAATGGCATGAGGTATCATATTATGAATTGAATGATGGGTCTGAGGTCTGGGCTTGGTGTTCATGGGTTTCGGCTGGGTTGGGCTTGGGGTTTGGGCACCCATGATAGTCTCTGGTCGCCACGGCCGTGGCGACATGACGTGTACGGGTCGGTTAGGGTCAGGCCGGGTCGGGTAGGGTCAGGCCGGGTCGGGTAGGGTCAGGCCGGGTCGGGTAGGGTGCAGGGCCGGGATCGTTAGGGTGAGGCCGGTCCTGGGTAGGGTGAGGCCGGCGGGTCCCGGTTTGAGGGGTGAGGGCCGGGTCCCGGTAGGGTTCAGGCCCGGGTCGGGATAGGTTGAGCCGGGTCGGTTAGGGTGAGGCCGGGGATCGGGGTCAGGTCAGGCCGGGTCGTGGGAGGGTGAGGCGGGTCGGTTTAAGGGTGAGGCCGGGTCGTTTAGGGTGAGGGGCCGGGTGGGTAGGGGTCAGCCGGGTTCGGTAGGGTCAGGCCGTGTCGGTAGGGTCAGGCCGGGTCGGGTAGGGGTCAGGCCGGGTTCGGCGTAGGGTCAGGCCGCGTCGGGTCGGGTAGGTCAGGGCCGGGTCGATAGGTAGGGTCAGCCGGGTTCGGGTTAGGTTCAGGCCGGTCGGGTAGGGTCAGGCCGGGTCGCGTAGGGTCAGGCCGGGTCGGGTAGGGTCAGGCCGGGTCGGGTAGCGGTCAGGCCGGGTCGGTAGGGTCAGGCGGGTCGGTAGGGTTCAGGCCCGGGTTCGGGGGGTCAGGCCGGGTCGGGTAGGGTCAGGCCGGGTCGGGTAGGGTCAGGCCGGGTCGGGTAGGGTCAGGCCGGGTCGCTCATATTCAGATTTTCACCATAAACCATGCTCGCTCGTAATAACACAACCAGTGGCGTATTTAGAAATCCGCCAAGAGGGTCCCGCCCTCAGGGGCGCCAAACCCACACATGAGGGCACCGTCAGCGAAAGATGTTGTCGAGCGTGCGGGAGGGGGAAGGCTCCGATAAATATCCGAGGGCTACCACATACCTCCAATGGCGCCCTCAGATGCACCTCTGAAACCGCAATCCCACATAGCTCCAAAGGTAACCTCCGATACAACTTTAAGAACTCACCCTCCCATACACCTTCAAAGGCGCCCTCCGGTACACCTCTAAAGGCGCCCTCCGTTACACCTCTAAAGGCGCCCTCTCAAATGTCTCCGAAGGCGCCTTACGATAGATCTCCGAGAGCGCCCTTCCAAATATAGCTGCATTGCAGAGGCAATCTCTGCGAGACCCGCAGAGACGCCTCTGCAGGTGTGCCTCTGCAGGTCCTTGCAGGCCATTCAGCGAATGACGCCCTTGGCGGCACCTATGTAGGGAGGGCGCCCTCGGGTCTCGGAGATATGTAGATATGTATTTCGGAGATATGGGATGTATATGGGAGGGCGCCTTTGGAGGTATGTTTGAGGGCGCCTTCAGAAGTTTGTCAAAGGGCGCATTTGAAGGCATGTGAGAAAGTGTTTTTAGAGGTGTTTTGAAGGTCGCCTTTGGAGGTATTGTGGGAGGGCCACAGGCGGATCCAGAGGGGGGCTGCAGAGTGGCGCCGCCTCCCCCAGGCGCCCGGGTCGCGGGGTTGAGCCGTGCTTTGGCCTGCCCAAGCCGAGGAGGTTTTTGGGGAGGCCAAAACACAGCCCGGCCCCGCGACTTGGGCGCCTGGGGGAGGCGGCGCCCCTCTGCAGCCCCCCTCTGGATCCGCCCCAGGGGAGGGCGCCTTCAGAGGTGTATTAGAGGGCGCCTCTCACTCTGGAAGTTGTTGGGAGGGCGCTTTGAAGGCATGTTGGAGGGCGCCTTCATGTGCACAATGGGACCGGAGCGTGATTTAGCACGCCATAATTGGGTCGGTACATTCTTTATTAATTTCGAGATATAAAATTGAGAATGATATCGACAAAAATAGTTCTATTATATTTTGGAAAGGCTGTCTTCATCATTGACACATTTATATCCATCTCTCTTCGATATTTTTACGCCAGGAGCGCCGCAAGATAGCACGACCAATATCGATATTTTCAGTCAATATCCCAAAAGGCTTCACCCGAAGCGAGACTAGATTGTGTCGTTAGAACTAAATGCTTCTTATTTTAAGCTCATCTATAAACCAGATGATCACAAATACCAAAATGCACATTTGCAAACTTTTAGTTTAATGTACGGCTTAAAACTTTGTGCTCGTTG
>VOPJ01009411.1:0-32750 GCA_014673585.1 Semibalanus balanoides
ACATGACATACTACATTATCCATCCTTGTAGCGTGGCTTTTCATCCATTTTGTGTGACCCTTTCAACGCTTGGGAAAGGGTTCACCAACACCACTGGCGGATTCAGGGCGCATCGGGGGCGCATTCCCACCCCCGCAGGAATCTGGGTGCAATAAATGCAAGTATGCCCCCCGCGCGTTCCTGCACTGAACGTGAAAGCAATGATCTTAACCCGCGCCGGGCCGGGGGGAGCGTTTAGACGCCCCCCCCTCAGGTTTTTCCGGGATATCGGAAAAACGGCGGCGCGTAGCGCCGCCAAATTTGTAATACCTGTTCATTCATCTTTTGCCCAGCCTTTTATATTTTTATGACTTCAGGTCATGTCAGGTCAGGTCACCAGGCCGGGTCATGTGACCCCCCGCCTCCAAAAAAAGTTTGCGGCCCTACCAAAGCCAGAGTTTTTTGTCGATCGGTTTCGTACTTACAGGATTTCATGAGGGCATCACTACCAATAGTTTGTATATATCGGATTTTTCATATCGGTGACCTAAGGTCAGGTCATTTTCCTGAAATCTCCATTATAAGTCAATGGGGAAATATTCAAATGGTTTCCATTCTTAGGATACGCATGATATCAGCCCAATTCCTTCTTTATCATGTTATTATAAGCCATTCTTGAAGACCGGATGTGCAGCTTATCATTCTGGTATCCCTACAGGGTCAGCTGAGGTCATACCCGAGGTCACCTTATCACCATTTTTGGTCAATTAACTTCTCGTTTGATAGACAATTGAGAATAAGAGAATTTAATAAAACAGCCGCAGTGTGGATTTATTCATGTCCAAGACGCGGTCTCCTACCCAATGTCAACATGACCTTATTGGGTCACCATTTGAACCTTGACATGAGGTCAAACTTTTAGTTTGAACCTAACCTGGTAAACCAATACATGAATTCGAAAGCGCTGACGAGAACAAAACACATGGTGCACAAATATTGTCCCTTCTCACTTTACGTAAAAATGTTATTCGTGAAAAACATTTTTTGGCATAAAATAGAGCCTTTATGACATTCGGATGAACCTCTGGAGCACCAAACTAATTGACCTGAGATGAAATTTGAGAGTGCCTGGGTGCGATCTGCAAAATTTAAATAGCTATGTATTGCGTCTTAACTTGTTTGCTCCTAGCTATCATAGTTTCCGAGATAATTGGGGGTATCTCGGAAATACCCCAATTATCTCGATTGGGGTATTTCCAATCGAGATAATTGGGAATACCCCAATCGATTATTCCCTCGATTAATCGAGGGAATAATCGATTAATCGAGATAGAGATTAATTTAGGACTTTAGATTTAGGACTTAGCTCTAATTTTGAGCTAAGTCCTAAATCTTGAAAATTTGACCTTTGATGACCTCTGGTGACCCTAATATCGACTTGATAAAAATTTCCACTGAAATTGTTTCGAAATCGCTTTTGACGATTTTGACGAGCTCTCGAAAGGTGTTTTTGGTTTATGTCTAGGTCCCATAGGAGCCGAGTTAGAAGGGGGCGTCGAAACGCCCCCCCCGGACCAAGAAAGGTTGGCGCCGAGCATCCTGGCCCCGACGCCGGATTAAATAGAAAACTATGGAAGTTTAAATTTGCGGAGATAAATACAATTTATCGTAAAAATTGCCCTAGCAGCAGTCGAAATCCAGCTATCCACAGACACAGTACAAAAACTCGAAAAATTCCGCGCTCGCTTACGCGGCAAGTTTCCAAATCCGGCATATACCAAACTTGGACAAATTGATTTCATATCAGTGTCTGTAGAGGCCAACTGCCTATCATTTCTGGTTATTTATCAGGAAACTTCGTAAGAATTTTTCCCGCTTCGTGGCGCAAAAATATCTTTAATAACATTGAAAAAGTACCTATTTCTGGAAATTCAATGTGTCCTTGCAAAAGGCAACCTGAACCGCCAATAAATAGGACGGTTCACTGTCTGGGTTTTAATCAGGCAAAACTCGTAAAAGAGTTTAATGCGCCCGCTTCGCGGCGCTAAATAGCCTTATAACATAGAAAAAGTACCTATTATAACATGGAAATCCATCTTAAAATGCTGCANTGTCCTCTGCTGACCTTGCAGAAGAGGTCTCTGAGCAATAATTGCACCTGGGTCATCAATAATTAGCTAAAATAACATGATTATGACATAATAGGCCTAATTTGATACATATTATTTGAATAGGAAGCATTTGTATATTTCCCCATTGACTTATAAGTTATAATGGGGTCACAAAATGGACGTACCTTAGGTCACCGATAACAAAATCCGAGATAAAAATAATTGAAGGTACTTATGACTTGATGATTTCCTGCAAATTTCAAATCTCTCAGACAAAGACTTCAGCTTTGGCGTGACCACTGACCACATTTTTTTATTGAGTCATTTGACGTGACCTGGTGACCTGACCTGAGACGACCTGATGTCAAATCTTTCACATAATGTGGGTAATTGATGCCTGAATAGCTGTACCAAATTTGGCAGCTGCGCGCTGCCGTTTTCCCGCTATTAAGAAAATCAAGGGCGTGGGATCGAGTAGGCATGTGGAATGTGGAGAAGGGTGGAGGTGTAAGATTGCAGCAATCTCAAGCTGGGTGGTTATGGCAAGGCTGCAGACATGTCTGTCATGCCTCAGTCTACTGATGGAGATCGATGACTGAGAGCTTATTTGATACATTTTTGTATGTTAAATATCTTATTTAAAGGGAATGTTTCACTTTAACATTATATTTGAGTTGAGATGGCCATTTTCCTGGATTTGCATTGAAATTAAGTAGTGTAGAAGTTAAAACACCCACAGAGGTCCAATCGGAAAAGTAAATGTGAGTTTGGTTTTGACATTGCACAAAATAAGGCCCTAGTGTATTAGTATGCCTCTTAAGCCGATGTCGTCATCTCTCTTTATCAAATGTTGATGAAAGTAGACTGTTTTAGCATTTGGCTATACATTAGCCCATACAACTAGTCATACCAATATTGCAGCCGTGAAGTTTTTCTCTATTTCCCAAATGCTTCATTGACGTCATCAAGCCCAAATACTAAAAACTTAGTTTTTTCATGAATTGAAGCACTGTTTGTGAGAAACAAATGTCAGAATTGTGTTTCGGCGCAATTACTTATTTTGCACCACAACGACGTACATTGGCCAACCTTTCAAGAGAAATGAAACATTCCGCTTTAACCCGCGCCGGGCCGGGGGGGGCCGTCTTAGACCCCCTCTCAGGTTTTTCCGGGACTATCGTGGAAAAGAACGGCGGCGCGTAGCGGCCGCCAAATTTCCAAAACTGTTCATTCATCTTTTGCCCAGCCTTCTCTATTTTATGATTTCAAGGTCATGTCAAGGTCAGGTCACCAGGCCGGGTACCAGGCGGGTCATGTGACTCTGCCTCCAAAAGTTTGCGGCCCTACCACGAGCCAGGTTTTTTGTTGAATCGGTTTCGTAAACTTACAGGATTTCATGAGGGCATCACTACTATAAGTTTGTTTATCTCGATTTTCAATTATCGTGACTAAGGTCAGGTCATTATCCTGAACTCTCCATTATAAGTCAATGGGGAAATATTAAAATGCTTTCCATTCCTAGGATACGCATGATATCAGCCCAATTCCTTTTTTATCATGTTTTATAGGCCATTCTTGAAGACCGAGGTGCAGTCTTTCTTCTGGTATCCCTACAGGGTCGCCGAGGTCATCCGAGGTCACCAACACCTTTTTTGTCAATAACTCTCGATACAATTGAGATAGAGGATTGAAAACAGCACCAGTGTGTTTGTCTCGTCAAGACGCGTCTCCCAATGTACAACATGACCTTTTGGGTCACCACTTGAACCTTGACCTGAGGTCAAATTTTTAGATTGACCTAACCTGGTAACCATATACACGAATTTGAAGCGCCTTGACGAGACAAACACCGATGGTGTCAACAATCTTTTCCCTATCTCACTATGTAACAGTTATTCGTGAAAACATTTTTTGGCAAAAAGATACCCTTTTGAACTTTCGATGACCTAATGGAAGGCCAAAAACTAATTGCCTGAGATGAAATTTGAGGGCCTGGTGCGATTTCAAAATTAAATGCTTATCTTAATATGTCTGCATTTTGCTCCTAGCTATCATTGTTTCCAGAATAAAATGGAGGGTATCTGAGCTAGTCCCTAATCTGGAAAATTTTACGTTTGGATGATCCTCTGGTGACCCTAATGACCTGATAAAAAAATTTCACTGAAATAGTTTTCGAATCGCTTGACAGCTCTCGAATGTGTTTCTTGTTTCTTTATGTCTAGGCATAAGGAGCGCGGAGTTAGAAAGAGGGGGGGGGGGGCGTCGAGACGCCCCCCCCGGCCCGAGGAAGGTGGCGCCTAGCACCGGCCCGGCGCGGGTTAATGAGCATAGAGTTACACCTAGCTTAGGTACTAATTATTGTTTTTAAAATGTTCAGGATAATGTCTAACAAAATATAACCTTCAACTTCATCCACCAATCATAAATATCCCATATCATTGTGTGCACTCTGATTGAACCTTTCATTTATGGAAGTATTCATTAGAAGCTCCCACCATAAATGATAATTATTTTTGGAAAATGACAATTATATCAGATAATGACTCTCTGTGTTTAAAAAGTATGCATTTTCGGGCTTTTGAGCATTCTATACATTAAACATCTCAATAAAATATCAGCTATGTAGTTTCAGTTTTGGTTTTGACATTTGGATTTTTTTTTTTTTTCCTTGTGTAATAATAAACCTTTCTGTCAACATATTTACTTTTTTGAAGCTATAATTTGACATTGCATGGGGGAAATCAACATTTACATTGTTTTAGTGTCTTGCAATTATATTTTGTAAAGCAATTATTTAAAGGAAATAGTTCACCTTCAACATGGGTTTTGAACTGAGATAGCAGTTTTGTAGCCCGTGTTGAAAAAACCCTGGCTGCAAGTTTTCTGAGCTCAAAGGGCTCTCCAGCCGAATATATTCGACTTTTTGTCGAAGGACTGAGGGCCTCACACGCCTGGGCAGAGGCTATTGTGGACCGCAAACGCCTGGGCAGAGGCTGTACAGTAATCTTACGCGACTATACATTCGAATCTGATTGGCTGAGCCCGCCGTTTGACGTTGCGGAGAGTACGCATATAGTTTTGAATGAAATTAATAATTTACGTCCTTCTGTCCTGAATCGGCGCGATGTATGGCTATTTTTGACATATGAAAAGAAATTGTATTTGAAAATATAATCAGAAAAAAAAAACAGTCCAAGGTGAACTATTTCCTTTAAGCATAATTGACACGTTTTCTTCAGTGGTCATACAACATTTAACAAGTTTGTGGTCATAATAAACAAATTGTGTTATTGGTTCTTGATAAGCACACTAACCTGTTGTGGCTGTGCAGAGAGAAAACTGTCTTTTTCAGCAGTTCATATTCTTATGCTTGTTTCTAGTTATGTTATAAAATGTTTGCCTCTCTGCCACTCTGTCACTCTGCCACTCTGTCACTCTGCCTCTCTGCCACTCTGCCACTCTGCCACTCTGCCACTCTGCCACTCTGCTACTCTGCCACTCTGCCTCTCTGCCTCTCTGCCTCTCTGCCTCTCTGCCTCTCTGCCTCTCTGCCTCTCTGCCTATCTGCCACTTTTCTTCTCTGTCTCTCTGTACTCTGTGTGATATACACTTTTACTGTTACCCTTACTCTAGTGATTTGTACTAGAATTGCCCAAATATGACGAAAAGGTAACAAAATATGACCATGTCCAGTTGCAGTCATCTCCTTAATGGATGATGTGAGCCATCCCACAACCAGATCTGGGATAGTAGTGTCAGGGGGTCAGCTCCAACAGAAAGGTCACGCTGAGTAAACTGGGGTCAGATGCGACCATTGTGACCTTTTCCAAAAGGTCACAATGGTAAATAATTAACATAAGTTCGCAATACTCCTATCTGGACCACTCGACTCATCTATGCAGTACATTGGCTGTCTTTATCCCGCCGCGACTTGCATCATATAAACAGCGTCTCTGTGGCCCATAATAAGCCGCCCACTGGTCGCGAAGACAGGCAGGTCGACGTCCACAGCTGTGCCCCGCCAGCGCGCCGCGCCTCTGACCAGTGGTCCGTATTCGGCTTGTTCAGCTGGCCAACCGGCCTCCTGTTTGGTGCTCTCGGTCGCCGTGCCGGAGGCGTCACCGCCCTCTATTTGCCACCCGCCGCTCCCGCCACCTTCGCCACCACCGACCGCTCCCGCCACCACCGCGCCCGCACCACGCTGCTCCCGTCACCACCCGCCGCTCCCCGCCACCACCGCCGCTCCCGCCACCACCGCTGCCTCCCGTCACCACGCCGCTCCGCCACCACAGCTGCTCCCGCCACCACCGCCGCTCCCGCACCTTCGCCACCACCGCAGCTCCCGCACCACCGCTGCTCCGCCACCACCGCTGCTCCCGCACCACCGCCGCTTCCCGCCACCACCGACGCTCCGTACACCGCCGCTCCGCCACCACCGCCGCTCCGCCACCACAGCCGCTCCCGCCACCACCGCGCGCCTCCCGCTACACCGCCGACTCCGCTACCACCGACGCTCCCGCTACCACCGACGCTCCCGCTACCACCGACGCTCCCGCTACCACCGAGGCTCCCTCCACCGGGGACGACACGCTGATCGGCACCCTGGGCCAGCTGCTCTTGGACAGGATGATGCGGACGGTGGCGCAGTCGGTCACGGCAGAGGTCGGCGGTCGGCTGAATGGTCTCCAGGCGCGGCTGGACGGCCAGGCAGAAGAAGACAGCCGGCTGTCGACCCAGGTCAGTGACCTCTCCATTCAGCTGTCGACCGACGTTGGTAACGTCTCCACTCGGCTGTCGACCGACGTCAGTAACCTCTCCACTGGGCTGGATGACGTGTCGCAGCGGTTGCAGAGACTCGAGGGCGCCGCTCAGCCGTTTCCGCGGGACTGCAGCGACCTGTCGGACGGCGCCCGGAGCGGCATCTTCCTGCTCCAGCCGGGGCTGGACCGCTCCCAGCCGCCGGTGGCGGCCTATTGCGACCTGGACCATGATGGCGGCGGCTGGACGGTGATTCAGCGGCGCGCCGACATCCAGCCGCGACAGAACTTCTTCCTCGGCTGGGCGGAGTACAAGAGAGGCTTCGGCGAGCTAGACAGGGAGTTCTGGTGGGGGCTCGACCACTTGTGGGCCACGACCTCGCCCAAGGACCGCCGATATGACCTCAGGATCGACCTGTGGGATTTCGACGGCCAGACGAGGCACGCTATCTACCAGAACTTCCGAATCGCCTCTGAAGCGGCGGGCTATACGCTGGCGGCATTCAACTACACAGGGGACGCCGGCGACGGACTCAAGGTGTCCAATGGTATGCGGTTCTCTACTAGAGATGAGGACAAGGACTTGAATGACGGGGTGAACTGCGCTCAGACGCACTCGGGCGCCTGGTGGTACAACGACTGCCACCACGGGAACCTCAACGGCCTCTACCTCTCCGGAACATACAGCAGCGATGCTGACGGTGTCTGCTGGCTGCCATGGAGAGGTGACAATTACTCCCTGAAAGGGACCACTATGAAGATTCGGCCCAGCGCAAGGGTGTAGGAGGCTCTCAGGACGCCGCCACCACCGCCACTACCGCCACCGTCGCCACCACCGCCGCCGCCGCCACCACCACCGCCGCCACCGCCGCCACCGCCGCCACCGCCGCCACCGCCAGTCGCCACCGCCACCGCCACCGCCGCCGCCGCCGCCGCCGCCGCCGCCGCCGCCGCCGCCGCCGGGATGCCACGCTGATCGGCACCGTGGACCAGCTGCGGACGTTCGTGGACAGGTTGAAGCGGACGGTGGCGCAGTCTGTCACGCTGTCTGTCACCGGTATAGTCTTTTTACCTGTATGAGTGTGTGAGTGACTGTGTTGCACATCCACATGGCCATTTGACTTTTGTTTATCTTCTGACGAGAGGTGGTAACAGCCACACGCTTGTTGTGGATCATCTTAATAAACGTCGTAGTCTAAATCTGAGTCTGAGCCTGAGCCTGAGTCTGAGCCTGAATCTGAGTCTGAGTCTGAGGTCTGCGCCCGACTGGACATTCTTCAGGAGTTGCCAGCGGTTGCCTGTCTCCAGAGCGTTTACCAGTAGTTGCCTGTCTATTCAGTGCAGTGGCGTAGCCAGGATTTCGCTGAGGGGGGATCCGCGGCCAGAAAAGGGTCCAAATGGCTCTCGAAAAGGCCCAAATTGCTCTAAAGGGGGCCCTTCATTTTTTCCGTCGAGTTTGCTCTAAAAGTGTCTCAAATGACCCGACATAACGCCAGCTTGCGTCACAGTCAATAAATTTGCCATCCGTATTGTCAGTAGGTCACCAGGCTCACGGAGGACGAAATACAATGTTTTTAAGGGTCGGTATGTTAACCTCTTGCTGTTTCGTTTACCATCTCGCAAAGGACAAATGACTCGTCGGCTTTATCGCCAGCTTGCTATTCACAGTAAACATTTTGCAGGTAAATTGCGCCGCCGAGCGGGCGCTGAAAAATTTCGACGTTTTTATTTTCACTCTAACATGCTCATTCTTCATTAAAAATGCTGGGGCCTTAAGATTGATTCGGTGGCCCTTCCAAACTTTTCAACGCCCTTCCTGACTGTTCAGAAACTCATCTGGGATCCACAAAACAGACCATAATGAAGTGGGTAGGTAATGAGCGTGGGATCATATCAGGTTAAACGCGCCAGATCGAGACTTTACTTATCTTTCATGTAAATAAGGACACAAGCCGGACAATGGGAATATATATTAGATACAAAAGAGTTACTCTCACAAAAACAATATTTAAAATCTGAGCTTTTCACGTGTGGATACCAAATGCCTCATAATCCTGACGAAGGGTGTTTCCATATACCGAAAGCTCCGATTTTATATTTATATTGTGAAATAAAATCCTCCTATTTAATCATCTCACTTGTTTTTGGGCCCTTTTCCGCTCTGACCAGGACCTGACCTTCCAAGAAGTCTCTCTTATGTGTCAAGGGAGGGGCCATTCGGGCCAGTCAGGGGCCCTCGAACCTTTACCCAGGCCCCCCCCCCCCAGTTGGCTAGGAGTTCATCCAGTCATGTTTCAAGGGCTCTTCCGACCTGCCCAGGGACCCCTTCGGTCTAGACAGGGCCTCTCTGACTTGCCCGGAAGCCCCTCCGATCTTCCCAAGCGACTCTTCTGGTCGGATTGCGCTGGCTGCTTTGTCGCCCTGTCGGACCATGCCTCCAAGGGGCCAATCTGGACCAGCCTGTTGGCCCATCCGTGTGAACTAGGGCAAATTCTGCATGTCAGGGGCTTCTTTACCCGCCCAGGGCCCTTTTGGTCTGAATCGAGGGACCATTTTTGATCTGTACATGGCAACTTAAACTTTTCCAGGGCCCCTCTGTCTGATCCAGGGGCTGGCCAGGACACATATACTAGATGAGGCCATTAATAATCTGGCAAGGGGACTGCGCTTGCTGCTTGTCACTCTTACCCGACATGCTCAGAGGACCTCCGACCATGCCCAGGGGCCCCTGTTGTGCTTGGCCAAGGGTTTCCAGTTCGACGTGTTCAGGGGGCCTCTGACCTGAATCAGGGCCTTTTGGTCTTAGTCAAGGGGCCCTCTGACCTGCAAAGAGCCCTTTTCAACTTTTCCAGGGGCCCCTCTGGGTCTGTCCAAGGGCCTCCAGCCTGCTAAGGAGCCTTTTAGCTGCAAGGGACTGCGCTGGCTGCTTTGTCGCCTTGCCGACATGCTCCAGAGGGCCCTCCGATCTGCTCAGGGGCCCCTCTGTGCTGGACAGGGACGCATTCGACGTGTTCGGGGGCCCTCTTACCGATAAGGGGTCCTTTCGGTCTGGACAGGGGCCCCTCTGAGATGCACAAGGCTCTTTGGAACGCCTAAGGGGCCCTCTGGTCTTTAAGAGAAGGGCCCATTGGAGGCGCTAAAAGCCTCTTAAAAGTTACTCTAAACCTTCACAAAGATCACGCTTTCACGAGGTCTTCCGACTCTTAAAGGCCCATAATGCCTGCGCTTCGCGCGTCTCGTCGCGCCTTTTTTCGTCAAGCTGCGCGTGCCGAAAAGTGCCCGCCGAGCCTCGAAAAGGGCCCTTTGAGGGCTCAGGGGGGATCCTAGGATCCCTAGGATTCCCCCTTGGATACGCCACTGATTCAGTGAATGCATTTCTGTATCAAAGCTAAGGTTATGTCACCGTGAACAGATGAGGAATAAACGAGGAACTAGATGAGGAATAAATGAACCTGTGCTTAAATGACCATTGTTTGGCTCCGATATCATGGCGTTGCAGACGCTAAAGACGTTGCAGAACTGTTGAATGAACACAGTTGGAATCCACTTTTCCTCTCAGTTGCACATTGTTCCACAGTAGCATCCACTATGATAATCTGCTACGTATCATACGTGCAAAGCGCCAGTGACAGGAGAGTTTGTCAGTTAATTTGCCCAAATCTCCGATATATGATATAGCGCACTGTCGGACTTCTCTCTGCGGACTGACTGCTCGACAAGAAGGTACACCCTGCCGTGTTGGTTGTCACCCTAGCCGTTGTCGGTGGCCACCCCCTCCTTGGGGGGCCCCCGTTGTCGGTGGGGGGCGCACCCGCCGTTGTCGTGGCACCCATGCGTTGTCGGTGGCATCCTACCGTTGTCGGTGGACCCTGCCGTTGTTCGGTGGCACCTCTGCCGTTGTCGGTGGCACCCTGCCGTTGTCGGTGGCACCCTGCCGTTGTCGGTGGCACCCTGCCGTTGTCGGTGGCACCCTGCCGTTGTCGGTGGCATCCTGCCGTTGTCGGTGGCACCCTGCCGTTGTCGGTGGCACCCTGCCGTTGTCGGTGGCATCCTGCCGTTGTCGGTGTCACCCTGCCGTTGTCGGTGGCACTCTGCCGTTGTCGGTGGCACCCTGCCGTTGTCGGTGGCACCCTGCCGTTGTCGGTGGCACCCTGCCGTTGTCGGTGGCATCCTCTGCTGGCAGCTGGCGGCCGACACGTGTGTCGGAGCCCGGGGTCCGGGGTAGAAGGGACGCACATAACCGGATGAACTGCGCAAGATATACAAATTTAACGTACATATGGTCTTATGTGAGTTTAAACCGCTCGGTTTGACACTGTGGCTTTGGTGATATGACGTTGTCTGGTGACCTGAGCTGAGATCATCATCATTTAGTTTTTATTTTCAGGTATAAAAAAATCAACGTGCAACGATGGATTGGTGCAAAGGTGCACAATGAAGCGCCTATGAATTGGCACCTCTCCCAATGATTCGAAGTCAAAAATATCACTCAACGTGGGTACTTATATCTATATGCACAAATAGCTATGCCAAAATCTCAGAGTTGAGTGGTCACTGGTCAGAGTCCCTTCGAAAATGAGTCGGTGTCGAGTCAGTCAAAATCTGTGTCGAGCACAACCCTGGTGGTGTCATTTGCACGTCTATATCTGTATTTTATCAAGAGTATTTATCAGAAAAGGTGCTGGTGACCTCTGCTGACCTTGCAGAGGTCACTAAGCCATAATTGCACATGGGTCATCAATAATGAGCTAAAATAGCATGATTATGACATAATAGGTATAATGTAATGCATATTCTCTGAATAGGAAGCATTTGTACATTTTCCCATTGACTTACAAGTTATAATGGGGTCACAAAATTGGCGTACCTTTAACCTTAGGTCACCGATAACAAAATCCGAGATCAAAAATAATTGGATGTACTTATGGCTTGATGAATTCCTGCAAATTTCACATCTCTCAGACAAAGACTTCAGCTTTGGCGTAACCACTGATCACAATTTGTTTTTAATTAAAGGGACACTGCCACCTTCCAAAAAGTTATCAAATGTACGCCATTTGTGGTGCAAAATATGAGTAATTGCTGCTGAACAACGTTATGACATTTGTTTCTCACAAAACAGTGCTTCAATTTCATAAAAAAAATACGTTTTTAATATTTTGGCTGATGACGTCATATGAAGGAATTGTTGGAATAAAGGAAACCTTCACGCTTGACATAAATAATATGACTAGTGTATGGCTAATTGGTATTGCCAAACGCTAAAACAAGTCGACTGTAATAACATTTAGTAAAGAGAGGACGACGACATCGGCTCAGGGCCCCCCAATTCAAATACATTGGGGACTGAATGTTAACAGATTGTCAAAATCAAACTAGAATTTCTCTGTGATTCGACCTCAGTGGTTGTTTTAACTTATACCATGCATAATTGCAATGCCAAACACGCAAAATGGCTATCTCAACTAAAATATAATGCTAAGGTGGCAGTGTCCTTTTAAGTCATTTGACGTGACCAGGTGACCTGACCTGAGATGATCTGATGTCAAATCTTTCACATAATGTGGGTAATTGATGCCTGAATAGCTGTACCAAATTTGGCAGCTGCGCGTTGCCGTTTTCCCGCTATTCCCCCAAAAAACTCAAGAGGCGTGGTATCAAAATGCCCCCCCCCCCTAACACACACACACCAGGGCGAGTGTCATTGATATATTGCGAGACGAAACCTTCTGGGAACAGCACATTAGATTTTGCTCACTTGTACATTTAAACTATGTTTTAAAACAAACTTGATTTTGTAAAAGTTGTTTAGATTGTTTTAAAACCAACCTGACTGTACAATTTGTTTAGATGTTCTTTTAAATCACAGAATATTCCAATTTGTGTTCGATTTAATTCGTTTTCGGGCATGAGCCCATGTCAACCTTTGACTTTGAGCACCCCTATCATTTTTATTCTGGAAATCCATTCTCCTGGCCCCATCAGTGACTACATGGTCCTCCTGTGTCTGCCAACATTTCACCCTGCCTGTGACCATGTATCGCGACAACATGTCTCCCCCATGGACAACATACCCCCTCTCCTGTATCTCCGTCCGCTCTCCGTCCACGTGTCGCCCTGCCTTTGATGACCACGTGCGGTGCGTTTTCAGCTTCCGCTGCCGAGCTGGTCCGCCGTCTGGACGAGGTGTTTCCCTGCCTTTGACCACGTGCGGTGCGTTTTCAGCTCCGCTGCCGAGCTGGTCCGCCGTCTGGACGAGGTGCTGCGAAAAGCCAGCACTGTGCCGGAGATCTTCAGTCCCAGCAACAATGCGCTCAGGTCAGACTCCGACTCCGACTCCGACTCCGACTCCGACTCAAACTCCGACTCAAACTCCGACTCAAACTCCGACTCAAAAGGACACGACTCTGAGCTGAGGTCTGGTTGTGTTTGTTTCAGTCCTGTCACAATTTTATCGTAAGCTCCTTGAAATACTGGTGATTTTTTTACTTTGCCGTTTTCAGCCTTAAAGATGAACATTGAATGTGAATGTGTAAAGCTTTTCACCAGTGTGCACCAAGCCTGTACACCAACTGAGACTGTCTATAATAGTGTAGTGAGCTGCTGTGTGGCAGGTGACTGGTGTGTCTGGGCTTGTCGTTTGGTGCTGACCAGTGACCATGTGTCACCTTCGCATCCCGGCTACCTTGACATTGCGGACTGACGTTGCTAGCCTGTGACCATGGGTATCGGAAGCGGGGGGGGGACGTTGCGACTCCCCAACATTGTCCGATTTTGGCATTACGCTTATGGGCGTTGCATGAAAGTAATCGGCTTCAAAAGGACTCTGTCCCCCACCTCCAACTTTTGAACTGTGGCGACGCCCTTGCCTGTGACCTTTATGACCTTTGTGACCTTTATGACCTTTATGACCTTTATGACCTTTATGACCTTTATGACCTTTATGACCTTTGTGACCTTTGTGACCTTTGTGACCTTTATGACCTTTATGACCTTTGTGACCTTTGTGACCTTTGTGACCTTTATGACCTTTGTGACCTTTATGACCTTTGTGACCTTTGTGACCTTTGTGACCTTTATGACCTTTGTGACCTTTATGACCTTTGTGACGTTGCCAGGCTGCGTCTGCGGGAGCTGTGTGAGCACATCCTGCTCTCTGACCCGGAGGAGGGCGGCAGGAAGGCCGAGGAGCTGCTCTGGAGGAAGGCGCACTACGAGCCGTACAGTCTGGCCAAACAGGCCGGCCAGGTGAGACACTGTGACGCACGGGGAGGCATGGGGAGCATAGTGATGGAGTGCGTCGAGTCTGCCGCATGGTGGCGCAAAAATATGTGCTGCGAGGTCTTACTTATCACGGGTCATTTATTGATTGTGCAGATTGATTTGCTGTACTTTTAAATCTTTTGTATCTTTTGAATTTTGTGCTATGAACTATTGCTGCATCCTGGATTTTTAAAGACATAATTCATATTTTTAAGTATCCTGATGGTTTTTGTTTTGTTTTTGTTTTGTTTTTTAATTTCGATATACATCTGCTGAATAACCAATGGACCTGTGGAGTCCCCGATTTCTTCCCTCTCCGTTGACCTGTCTCTCTGGCCCGCTCCGCCCTCAGTCCATTGACCGGTCTCTCCGACCCGCTCCGTCCTCAGACGGTACCGCTGGGCGCCTACGACACGAGCCTGCTGGCCAGCCACCTGCTGGCCGGGCTGGGCAGCTATCAGCAGCTGCTGGTCAGCCTACAGACCCAGCTGGCCGTGTGTGGGGATGACCGCACCGATCTGACCCTCTGCCAGCCCGCCGGACTGACGCACGGTGAGATTGAGGCGTCGAACCTGGCGCGTCTGGTACGCGAGACTACGAATTTATATTTTACTTTGTCAATTCTCGTCAACTCGAGAACTCGTGTATAACTGACCCGGGATAACTTAGCCCCTTGCGTCGTATCTGGCTTCCTTGATTATTTTACCACAACCGTATCAGTCGGGGAAAGCGCTCCGGTGGGTTCGAACCGCGGTCGATCCGATACACCCCCGTCACCTTCTTCGTGAGATAGAGAATAGCCGATCACGCCACCGAAGTCAATCCACAAGAGTCGCGCTGCTACGCGCCCTGTCATGATGTCGCATGTCGTGACGTGACACTTGATTCGTCAGTGTTGTTCGTCCGACTCCCCAGTGTGTGACATTGCTGACATTGTAACCCCGTGACATTATGACTCTATATGACTGGCACCATGTGAGACTGTGACACGGTGTGTGACTGTGACGCTGTGACTGTGTGTGACCGTGCCAGAGACTGTGGCACGGTGTGTGACTGTGACGCAGTGACTGTGTGTGACCGTGTCACACCTGTCCGCCAGAGACTGTGGCACGGTGAGTGACTGTGACGCTGTGACTGTGACGCAGTGACTGTGTGTGACCCGTGTCGCGCCTGTCCGCCAGAGACTGTGGCACGCGGTGAGTGAGTGACTGTGTGTGACCGTGTCACCCTGTCCGCCAGAGACTGTGGCGCAGTGACTGTGTGTGACCGTGTCACGCCTGTCTGCCAGAGACTGTGGCGCGGTGTGACGCTGTGACTGTGTGTGACCGTGTCACCCTGTCCGCCAGAGACTGTGACACGGTGAGTGAGTGACTGTGTGTGACCGTGTCACCCTGTCCGCCAGAGACCGTGACGGTCCGGCCGTCGGATGCCGCCGGCACGGTGTGTACCGTGTTCACCCTGTCCGCCCAGGGGACCGTGACCGAGCGATCAAGTGACGTGAGTGACTGAGGTGTGTTGGACCCGTGTCACGCTGTCCGCCAGAGACTTCTGACCACGGTGATGAGTGACTTTGTGTGTGACCGTTCACCTGTCCGCAGAGACGTGGCGCGGTGTGGACGCTGTTTGACTTGTGTGTGACCGTGTCACCGCTGCGCCAGAGATTACTGTGACGCTGTGATCTGTGCTGTGACCTGTCACGCTGTCCGCCAGAAGGACTGTGAACGGTGTGTGACCTGTGGACGCTGTGGACTGTGTGTGACCCGGTCACGGCCTGCCGCCAGAGACTGTGGCCCACGTGTGTGACTGTGGACGCTGTGACTGTGACCGGCCAGTGACTGTGACGCTGTGACTGCCTGGTGTGGACCGTGTCACCCTTCGCCAGAGACCGTGACGGTCCGGTCCGTTTCGGATGCCGCCGGCACGGTGTCCGTTCTGGTGTCAGGCGGCGCTGCAGCGGATCCTCACAACATGGCGACTGGCGCGTTACCTCACCGAACTGCGACCCACCGACTTTCCCGCCCGCCCTGCGGCCAGTACTTATAACCATGTGACTATAACCAGGCAGCTAGATACTTAACCAGGTGACTATATCCAGGCGGCCAGATACTATAACCAGGCCTGGGGCGGCCAGTGATCGGCTTTCACCCGTGCTCACCACCCGTGCTGCTCACCACCTGAGCTTCCCATACGGCGTGCCGGCGCATGCGTTGTAAACGTGTCGGATCAGACAGCTCGATGTGTTTTAAGTTTTAACGGCTCTGCAGTCTGCATAGGAGCCCTGAGACCAGACGCGTGTAGTTGTCATCATTTCCACTCTGTGTGTTGAGTGCGCTGGTTGCTGAGTGGTTCTCTGTCTAGGGGAGTGTGGGGGGGGGAGCGTTTCTGGCCTGCCGGCTGCCGTGCGCTGTACGATTTCCACGCTGTGCCAATCCCTGTTAGTGATTTTTCTGCCTGGTAGGCGCACTGCCACCCTGTCGGCTAACCTTTGATGTACTACTAACATGCTGTGGTTGTGTCATGCTGTGTTGTGTTGTTGCGTGTTTGTGTCTTGTGTGTCACGTGTCATGCGGTGGTTGAGTCATGCTGAGTGGCACTGTCTTGTAAGCTTCGCTGACCTGTCTGCTGGCATTTTGCGTTAACGTGTTCCTGTTACCCCCAGGCGGTACTACTTAACGTGTTCCTGTTACCCCCAGGCGGTACTGCTGGCGCCCTCTGTTGGCCGGCCTCACAACCAGCTGGGCACTCTGGCGGGCTCTGGCCTCTCACGGCCTGCACAGGCGGCCTATCCACTACCTGCGCTGTATGACCTGCGACGACTCCTTCGACGGGGGGCAGGTCAACCTGCGTAAACTGCTCGATAAGAACCACAACAGACGGGTACGTCGTCCTGGGGCGCAGTGGGTTGTGACGATCACACTGCTAGTAGGATCGCATGGGAGAGGAATCTGAGAGCGCTGCTTGTTTGCTGATTGAAGCTGTGTCACTGATCTGATGCAATGGATTTGCTTGACTGTCCATGTAATTGCTTGGGTTGTTAATTGTGTGTTTGATATTTATGTGTGTGTATGGCGGGGTTCCTCTGAATGTATTAAATGTACTGGGTGAGTGAGACCGCGCGGGTTATTTAATTTATCTTCCGGCGGGTCAGTGAGACTTTGCTTCATGCTCGTCAGCAATGTGACCAGCTGTCTGACTGTATTCTATGTGTGTCTGTGTGTTCAGCTGGAGTTGGAGATGGAGTACGGTAACAGTGAGGTGCCGGCACGACGCAGGCTCATCATCAGCTTCCTGGACGTCATCATCTATGGTGTGTCTGTGTGTTCAGCTGGCAGTTGAAGATGAGTACGCGTAACAGTGAAGTGCCGGCACGACGCAGCTCATCATCAGCTGGCTGACTGTGTGCTATGTGTGTTCTGTTGTGTTCAGTTGGAGTTGGGAGATGGCAGTACGGTAACAAGTGAGGTGCCGGCACGACGCAGGCTCTATTCATCAGCTGGCTTGACTGTTATTCATATGTGTGTCCTGTGGTGTTCAGCTGGAGTTTGGAGGATGAGTACCGGTAACAGTTGAGGTTAGCCGCACGACGCAGGCCTCATCATCAGCTGCTGACTGTTTGCTGTGTGTGTCTCTGTGTGTTTCAGCTGGAGTTGGAGATTGGGAGTACGGTAACAGTGAGGTGCCGGCACGACGCAGGGCTCATCATCAGCTGGGCTGACTGTGTGCTCATGTGTGTCTGTGTTCAGTGGGTTTGGAGATGGAGTACGGTAACAGTGAAGTTGGCCGGGCACGACGCAGGCTCATTCATCAGGCTGCTGCTGTATTCTATGTTGTGTCTCTGTGTGTTCAGCTGAGTTGGAGATGGATACGTAACAAGTGATGGTGGCCGCACGACGCGGCTCATCATCAGCTTCCGGCTGACTGTATTCTAAATGTGTGTCTGTGTTTCAGTTGGAGTTGGGATGATGGAGTACGGTAACAGTGAGTGCCGGCACGACGCAGGGCTCATCATCAGCTGGCTGACTGTATTCTATGTGTGTTCTGTGTGTTTCAGCTGAGTTGGAGATGGAGTACGGTAACAGTGAGGTGCCGGCACGACGCGGCTCATCATCATGCTGTCTGGACTGTATTCTGTGTCGGTCTGTGTGTTCACAGCTGAGTTGGAGATGGAGTACGGTAACAGGAGGTGCCGGCACGACGCAGGCTCATCATCAGCTGTCTGACTGTTATTCTATGTGTGTCTTTGTGTGTTCAGCTGGAGTTGGAGATGGAGTACGGTAACAGTGAGGTGCCGGCACGACGCAGCTTTTTCATCATCAAGCTGGCTGACTTGTATTCTATGTGTGTCTGTGTGTTCAGTTGAGTTTGGAGAATGGAGTACGTAACAGTAGGTGCCGGCACGACGCAGGCTCATCATCAGACTGGCTGACTGTATTCTATGTGTGTTCTGTGTGTTCAGCTGGAGTTGGAGATGGGAGTACGGTAACAGTNTTTTACTTATATAGGACGAAATTAAGAAGGCCACTTGGGCTCACGGATCCGGACAATGCTGAGCTTCTTAGCAAGATTCTCTTCTTCAGTCGTTGATGTGGATAGTGTACATGTCATGTACCAGATGTCTGTCAAGTCTATCATTGAAAGCGTTGATTCTGGGGCGGCGTCGATCACCGAGGGCGGCAGCGCGTTCCACCCGTTGATGACGCGCACGCTGATGACGTTCCGTCGGTCACAATATGCGTCTAACTGTCTACTATATTTACCTGAATTGCCTCAAACCACTAGTGTCCATTATAGTAAGAATAAAACGAACTTTAAATAAGCATCCGTTTACAGAACCTTTTGAAATGTGCTTAAGCATGAAGCTTATGCTAGCAGCATGCAAACAAACTTTGCACATTTCTACCGATGCTATTTGAGAGAATGGTATTGTGTCTAGTCTCGACTGCGTTCGTGTCCGTTCCGTTCTCTGACCGGTCCGGGTTTTCGTTGCAGCTTGGCGGACGGTTCAGGACGAGTGTGTGTTGGTTCTGTTCTCTGTTCCTGTTCTGTTCTCTGACCGGCCCGGGGTTTCGTTCCAGCTTGGCGGACGGTTCAGGACGAGTGTGTGTTGGTTCTGTTCTGTTCTCTGTTTCTGCTCTGTTCTCTGACCGGTCCGGGTTTTCGTTGCAGCTTGGCGGACGGTTCAGGACGAGTGTGAGAGTTCCAGAGCAGCCGGTGTCGGTAAGTTGAGTTCTGTTCGCTACATTGCCTGGGATCTGCCGCGATAAACGCGTTTGTGTCAGCTAATTAGCGCCTGTTGTGGCCTGTTGTGGTTGTTGCAATGTTGTTGTTGTTGTTGTCGTTCAAGTGGGCCCGTTGTCTTTGGTTTTATAATTCAGCGAAGATATCTGAACGCGATTAAACTAAACTTAGTAAAGACAGTGTCCTTCATTTAAGTCGAAGTACTACTGTGGATTTCAGACCGCGTGAGACCTCGTTATTTGTCGATAATTTGTTAAAAAATGGCCGAATCCGAATCAAATTTTCGCGCAGTCTATTTCAACCAAGGCGCCGATTTCTGTCCGTATAGTCTGTTAACACAAAATCAAAACTTATGTTACTTGTCATTGACTCGTAACGTTAAGATCTGCTCGGTAGGCCTATTCCCACAGTAGAGGCTACCGTGACGTAGGTTGTGACCTCAAAAGCCCGTGCTGTCTTATCGTCATCGTCGGTAGTCACGTGCTGTTGAGGTCACAACTCACATCCTACGTCACGGTAGCCTCTACTGTGGGGTCACTGGGAATTGGTTTACCGAGCAGATCTTAACGTTACGACTCAATGACAAGTACCATAAGTTTCGATTTTTGTTAACAGACTATACGGACATAAATTGGCGCCCGGGCTGAAATAGACTCTGCGAAAATTGTATTCGGATTTGGCCATTCCTTAACAAATTATCGACAAAAAACGGGGTCTCACGCGGTCTGAAATCCATAGTAGTTGCGATTTTCATAACAAAGTATTGCCCTGAATATTATAACACAAAATAGTTATCTGCAGCACGTTATACAAGTTCACAAGTGTTCTGAATGTTTGAATTGTCGTCAAGCAGCCTCAATGCGCCGTGCATTAATACACTCACCAGTGTGTAGCGTAACCCATGTGTCTCGTTTGTTTCAGACGTGTCCTCCATGTATTACCAGGAGCCGGCGCATCATGCGGCGATACAAGGTACATTCCGCTTTCAACGCTTTGACGGTGCGAGATAGTCCAGCTCAGGCGAACATGTTCTCATTTTTCCCCATTTGTAGCATCGTGATCGAAATTGTTCTCGATTGTTTCCGTTTCGCTCAGTCGATGTCCGCCGACTTCGCGTTGTTGCCATGGTAACCTCATGCGCCACCATGTAACTATTTTGTTGCGGCGCCCTGAAGCCGCAATCATCATCATCATGCGTTCAAGTGTGCACAATTCAAGTGTGTTTCTCTTCGCTGCTTTGGACTAGGACGTGTAGGCTCAAAACCCGAATGTTTACGCTATTAGCCTGTTAGCACTATGTGTTCTTGTCTGCCAAGCTGTACTTTCTGATCACCGGTAGTTCTTAGTTTTATACGTAATATATTTTTCGGGATGATACCTGTTTATTGTCGACTAGTTAAACTGCGTTCAATATTGCCAACAATCGAATGAACTATTTTCGTTTGTAATGCAACTTCATTGCCTCGCGGACCGGCGGACCGGCGCCCATTGCCGCACTTTCCTGGCATTGTTCAACTCACACGGTAAATGGGTAGGCCAGCGGCGGAGAGTGACGTCACATGTTCTCAACAGTGACGTAACGAACCCCAAAGCAGACTTGTGATTGATTCTGATTGAATCATTATTATTTTACGTGAATCATTCATGAATCGATTCACCTCCTCGTGAATGATTCAATGGATCATTGATTGAATCATTCATACAAAGAAAATAGGGTGATTGAATCATTCATAGTATAATGAGTCATTATTTTTTGGGGACAGCAGAAACTATACAAACGTCTAATAATAGGGAATCAAACTGAGTGAACACCATGTCAAGATCACTTTCAGCACCTTCATTTGGTTTGTCTGAACACTCATTCCGAATATATGCACCTTTTTTGCACTTACGCATTGCTTATAATTTTGATTGAATCATTCATGAATAATTCATGATTGATTCACGTAAGCCTGTGAAATCACTGTGAATCATTCACCAGTGGTAATGTTGAGTGGTTGAATCATGATTGAATCATTCATGTTTGCCGGTGAATCATGATTGAATCATTCATTAAAATTTGAAATCAATCACAAGTCTGCCCCAAAGTCACCTGAAGCACAACTCATGACGTCCCATGTCAACCCTATGACGTCCCATGTTAACCCTATGACGTACCATGTCAACCATATGACGTACCATGTCAACCCGCCATGACGTCCCATGCCAACCCTATGACGTCCCATGTCAACCCATATGACGTCCCATGTCAACCATATGACGTCCCATGTCAACCCTATGACGTACCATGTCAACCCTATGACGTACCATGTCAACCCTATGACGTCCCATGTTAACCCTATGACGTCATCATACTACCATTGTCCTAACGCCTGCCTTTCTCTGCCGACTGCGGCAGACATTGAGCTGTTCAACCTAGAATTGTGGTGGGGACGACGGTTGCACCAGCTGCTGGAGCAGACCCGAGGAAACAGCTGAACACGCCCGGCGAACCAGACCTGACTGCGGTACCATGACGTCACCAGAAGTCTGATGACGTCATGCAGTGACGTCACTCTGTATTATAATATCACGTTTGTGCGCTCTGTGAGGCGGCGTCGCAGTTTTGAGGTGACGCGGGTGCGTTGATGGCGTCATGACGTCACACACGAGTGACGTCACCCCAGCTGTGATATTGTCGCCAAATTGCGGTGTGTTGAGTGCACTCTTCACGCACCGCACGCGTGATTCGCCAGAGCGTGGTGTATTTCGACACATTCCGAGTTTTACTGTGCAGGAGGTTGTGCTTGTTGGCCGTGGCGGTTGTCGCGCCGAGTGCGCACTTGACCGTGAATTTCCACCGCAGGCTTGATAGCGTCGAGACTAGCTCACAGAGAGACTAGATAGAGCAGTGGTTCCCAGCCCTCCCGACACAACTACCCTTTTCAGCAGTCAAAGGAGGCCATTACCCCACCCTTCAAAATGTACACCGATTTATCAAAAATGGCGTTTCCCAGTGTGCTGGTTGCACCTGTTTACACACTTCCATTGGAGCGTCGCAACTTCGCAAAAAAAAAAAACAAAGACTGAGAGCGCACATGTACAGGTCACTGCTAAAAGTAATTGTAGTTACAGTGTCCAAATATGTGTTGATTTGGGTGGGAAATGAGTAATGACAACCAAAAGTGGAATAATTTTTCACTCTTCCCATTTCAGGAGTGACCTGAAATGGGGAGACTGGGCCATTATTCACTTTTTGGTGTCATTTCCCACCCAAATCAACATATTTCGGGACACTACCTACCATTACTTTTGCAGTGACCTGTACCTATTTATTCCCTTGTTTCACCAATTTCTCAATAATGGGCTTCGTTGCCGACAAAGCGCACCGAAAAGTAATATTGCTAGCTGAGGGCTGCATCAAAGCAGTCTTAGCGTAACATTTATGGTTCAACTTCACGGTCCTTCGTTACCCCTGCAGAATGGCCCCGTTACCCCAAGTGGGGTCATGACCCACCGCTGGGAACCACTGAGCTAGAGGCTAGCGCGGAGAGACTAGATAAAGGCTTGTACAGAGAGAGATTAGGCTAGCGCAGAGAAACGTTTGACTTGTGTGGGAAGTCGCTATAGCCGTAACAATACGGCATTTTTCACCAAACTCGTCGGCAGTTGCTGGTTGGTTTTGACGAGTTAAAAACAACGGCTTTAAGTAGGCAAACCTCTCTCTATCTCCGACTGCGGTCGATTAAAGACGCAAGCTTTAATGACCGGGGGCTGTCGCTATTGACGTGAACAGTCAGCTGTAACTGCTACCGACAATGTACAATAAATTCAACATGTGACGTCAGAACCGCGTGTGTTTTGGTTTACGACAGCGTTGTTGCTCCGAGGCGTTTGAAACGAGCGGGGACAAAGCACTTAGAAAGAACAGAAGTTCAGGTGGAAGTGCTGTCGGCAATCTGGCTACGTGCAAGGTAGGAGTCAAGAGCCCGGATTCGAACCCGGGTCCTCCCGCTTCACACTCCGCAGACCTTCTCAGCCAATCACACTGTTTTTTGCTTTGTTTTTGTCGTTTCTTTCATTCCCATTCCGTTCAACACCAAACAGAGACAAATTGCACGAACAAGTTTATTAACACATCTAACACTCCTGAATCCGGGTCCGAAAACCACGTAGAACACTTGATCATCACCACCAGTCACGTATGTAACAACTCGGCGCAGCAGCAACTACATCACCCCGCGATAGTAACCTCACGGAAACCAGAGCCTGGCGACATCCGATTGCCGTACTCTCACGGGACTCCGGCGGCGCTCGGCGATGGACAGCCCAGCGCTCCCCGTCCTGACTAACGTCTCAGTACAGGGACTAACTAACGTAACGTCTACAGTGACTGACGTCTCAGTACAGGGAGCGCCGGACTGGAGAGGTAGCCCACCAGAGACGTCTCTCCAAACGCCTTCGCGACCCACTCTCACCTCACTGTTCACAAGAACATTCATTGCAGTTCACGGTTCACTGTTCAC
This sequence comes from Semibalanus balanoides, assembly GCA_014673585.1. Classification (NCBI taxonomy): domain Eukaryota; kingdom Metazoa; phylum Arthropoda; class Thecostraca; order Balanomorpha; family Balanidae; genus Semibalanus; species Semibalanus balanoides. Next base: position 23,854 of record VOPJ01009411.1, read on the forward strand.
AGAGCATAAGATCGGTCCGATCTCTCGGGTCGGCTTTCCCATGAACACACTGCGGGTAATATCACTGGTGGAAGATCACGGAGGCACACAGGCGTCGGCGCGGCCAAGATACGATCGCTCCTCACAGTTCGCGGGGACTGTGGGAGAGACGTCAGGTGTGGTCCCGTGACGTCACGGACTGGGAGAGACGTCAGGTGTGGTCCCGTGACGTCACGGACGAGTGGCAAGGGGCCAACAACCATTGCACGGTGTCCTTCCCTCAGAGCGCGAGATGCCACGCGAAACGTGGTTCATCGACCTCAGTACAACACTGGTAACCGGTTCATAGCCAGCACCATGTGACCTTAGTTTGTGGGTTGTGGAGGGGGGCATAAATAGGGCCTGTCGTGCTCCAAGTCTCATGCAGCCGAGAGGTTCGCTGCGATTGGTTGTCACTAAGTGCACACGCAGTGCACACATCGACACATTAGCGGCCCCTCCAACAGCCATCCAGCTTCACGACTCTAACCCTCCACGCTGCCCTTCTCAGGCCTGATCGGCACCGGCCGGGATCCGCCTTCGCCACGCACACATACACCCAACGCTGGTCACCATCCCTTCGGACAGCCCACTACATGGTCGTCTCTTCCACACACACAGACGACACCTCATCCCAGCTGGCATTCCGCACAGTTTTGATCTGATCAGACCAGCACGACGCATCGAGTCAACACACAGCAGGAATGACTATCCCCCGTCGGCGCCCTCGCCTTTCGACGCGCGCAGCGAGACGCGCGCGACAGACGACAGACGACAAAAGACGGGGTGAGCGCCGCCACTCCCAGCTGCTCTCTGTTTTGACAGTAGACATTTTGTCAAGACTCACGACATACATGTACTAGACGCAGCCCATCGCTCGGGAAGAAAGAAAGTATTGTCTGGAGACAGCTGGAGACATGCCAGTGCGGACGGCCAAGAGCGGACTTCAGAAAGCGTTAGACAGTCACAAGGTCGTCGCCTCGAAAGCGACAGTCACAATTAATGGTCTACGCAGACAGTGAAGTAGAGAGGCAAGGCATACCACACTTTGACTGCAGACGCGCTGTCTGAAATGCCTCTAGTCTGGGGATGGGATGTGTCATTCGTCCTACGTGTGTCTTAGTCTGGGAACGGGGAAGGCGAGACGTTCAACACCACCGCTTCACTTGGCGTCACACCGCTGCCAGACACAGACACCGGCATCGGTGAACACCCGCGCAGTCATCCAGCTCACACCGCTCGTAACCCACAGCGCGCGCGCGCTCATGCTCGCAGTGACTCAGACTCACACGAGTTGAAGCTCACAGCGCGAGCACAGACAACTCGCAGCACTCTCAGTCTGAGAGTCTTCGAGGCGATACTCAACTCATACCCCACACCAGACACCTTACATTCTCCTATCACGGCTGTGTCTATCCACAACCTTCACTATCGCCCCCTCTTATCCCCAGTCTTCTGCAGCAGGACGGTACTCAGTAGAATTGTCGCAAACTCCCGCAGAAACGTCCCCAGCTCACTAGTCACGGTGTCAAGCCAAGCAAAGTTCGGATCGGTCACATTCCAAGAAACCTGAGTCCTAGTGAACTAACGCGCGTATCTCCATTCCATCACGACATTCGCCGCGTATATCTCCCCTAGCTTCCCTCATCACTCTGTATTCATTAAAAGGCCTCAGTTCTCCTGCATTCAGAAACAGCTGTATCACCATAAGCTTTCGTCCTTCGTCACGACACGCAGCGAGCGCCACGCCCTGCCACTGAAATATTAGCAACGCCCCAATCAGTCTGCGAAAACCATTGACTGAAAGAAAATACGCAGCATCGACCCCACAGCACACACAAACATACAACACAAACCGACATATTTTGTCGCAGACGGCAAGTCAGCCGTCATGGTTCGTCACTTCCACCACACCAGCTCGCCTCTAGATGGCTCTGGTGCCTTTGAATGTCCGATATAGATGTCGCTAGTGCGCCACCTAACAGCCGTTGGCCAATCTAGTGCCCTTGTCTGAAGCCTCCTCCGGCTGTCTTAAGCCACGCCGTCACTGCCAGATCTCACGAATCGCCGGAGCTTCGCCTCCAAACAGGTCCGTTCAGAATATGTTAAACGTTCAATAAGTTCCTCAAGTCAGCAGACCTTCGAGCTGACAGGCTTTGCGCCCTCCACGGACGATGGCGGCGCCACTCGCCCATATCACCTGCTCAGAACTAACCAACTCGCGGAGCCCACGCCGCACCGTCTACCACAGCACCAGCCGCCGCACAGTTCCTTTCAACACCCACTTCACCAGTTCCTGCACAGCTCACCGTCCTTTCCACACGCACTTCACCAGTCTCTTACAACATCATCTGTAGCATCTTCAGCGGCGGGGGCGGGGAGATCTCAGCTGCGGCGCATTCTCCAGACGCAGAATGTGACGGCCAGGGCGGTGACGACGCAGTGCAGCAGCTTCCTGCTGGAGTCGTCCCTCCGCACCAGAACCACAGGCGAGCCGGAGCTGAGGGAGTGGAGTGGCAGTCTGCGGGAGGGGGGGGTGGCAGCAGGGTCAGTTACAGGTGCTGTACCCGTCTGTACCCAGACCCAGCTGTAACTGGCCCTGAGCTGCTCAGGACCGGCCGGGCGGGCAGTTAGGAGGGGGGGGGATTAGGAGAGGGTCAGGGAATGAACAGCACAATGGGGCTACCGACTCAGGGTGGTAGAAAGGGCACTGGGAATAGGAAGTGGGAATGAGAAAATATGTGGAAAAGTTAGATAGAAAACAGGCTAAAAATCGAATGAGCATCATAAAAGCACAAATGTCTCTAACCAAAGAATTAAGAAAAAAACAGGAAACATGACACTCCATAACCAGATATCCACCTCAATCCCATCAAAGACTGTACAAAATACAGAATAGAAACATGATAACAAATCAACAAAATATGCTGAACAATATATCAATCAGCGCCTTATGAGCTTAATGCCCAAATCATATTGTATGACCGGTACTTATCGACACCACATAACACCCCAGCCGACTATGCCATCTAGCAGGAGAGGATATAGCCTGGCTGTAAGCCGGAGCCCGTCCCTCCATTAGCCCTGTAGCCTGGCTGTGGGCCGGAGCCCGTTCCCTCCTTAGCCTTGCAGCCTGGCTGTGGGCCGGAGCCCGTCCCTCCTTAGCCTGCAGCCTGGCTGTGGGCCGGAGCCCGTCCCTCCTTACTTGAGCAGCCTGCTGGCGTCGTGTTCCACCTGGTATTTACAACACGGGTCGAACTGCCAGCTGCTGGTGTACAGCGCCGTACAGAACAGAGAGAGACCGGCACAGGGCGCTGACACCACGGGCCGCTCCGTCCAGATCACCCCTGATGGACGGGGGGCAAGTGTTACTCACACTGTCATGAGCTGTACAGAACAGAGAGAGACCCGGCACAGGGCGCTGACCAGCCTACGGGCCGCTCCTCCAGATCACCCCTGATGGACGGGGGGCAGGTTACTCACAACCTGTCATAGAGCCGTACAGAACAGAAAGGGCCGGCACAGGGCGCTGACACCACGGGGCCGATCCGTCCAGATCACCCGTGGCAGTTGTTGGTTTGTTTTTTTTCTGGTTATATTGGAGTTTTCCCATCATTGGTTTTGACATTTTGTCCTTGTTTTTAGCTTTTTGTTTCCTTGGATTTTTTTTTTTTATGTTTTTTGTGTGTGTTGTTTTTGGTTTGTTATTTAATTTTGTGATTTTATGTTGGTGGGGATTGGTTTTTGTATTTTTTTTGTCCCTGATATGTTTGTTGTGTGGGTTTTTGGTGTTTAATTTGGACGGGGGCAGTGTTTACTCACACCTGTCATAGAGCTTGTACAGCACAGAGAGAGACCGGCAGCAAGGGCGATGAACCGAACGGGCCCGCTCTCCGTCCAGATCAACCCCTGATGGACGGGGGGCAGTGTTACTCACACCTGTCATAGAAGCCCTACAGAACAGAGAGAGACCAGGCACAGGGGTGCTTGACACCACGGGCCCGCTCCGTCCAGATAACCCTGATACGGGAGCGGGGGGCAGTGTTACTCCCACCTGCATAGAGCCGTACAGAACAGAGAGAGACCGCACAGGCGCTGACACCACGGGCCGCTCGTCCAGATCACCCCCTGATGGCGGGGCAGTGTTACTCACACCGGGTCATAGAGCCGTACGAACAGAGAGGCCGGCACAGGGCGCTGAACACCACGGGCCGCTCGCTCATGATTCACCCTGATGGACGGGGGGCAGTGTTAACTCAGCACTGTCATAGAGCCGTACAGAACAGAGAGAGACCGGCACAGGGCGCTGACCACCACGGGCCGCTCCGTCCAGATCACCTGATTGGACGGGGGGGCAGTGTTACTCACACCCTGTCAATAGAGCTGTACAGACAGAGAGAGGACCGGCAACAGGGCGCTGAACACCAACGGGCCGCTCCGTCAGATCAACCCCTGATGGACGGGGGGCATGTGTTACTCAACACCTGTCATAGAACTGTAAACAGAACAGCAGAGAGGCCGGCACAGGGCGCTGACACCACGGGCCGCTCCGTCCAGATCACCCCTGATGGACGGGGGGGCAGTGTTACTCACACCTGTCATAGAGCTGTACAGAACAGAGAAAGACCGGCACAGGGCGCTGACACCACGGGCCGCTCCGTCCAGATCACCCCTGATGGACGGGGGGCGCAGTGTTACTCACAGCCAGGGGTATAGCGGGTACCTCACCGAAGACACGCGCCGCCATTACACCAGGCACAGTCGACAGAAACACGCACGGCGTAGGATGCCACACACAGTCGAATGGCTCGCACAGATCTGATAGAGCAATGCCCCAGTCAACGATAACGTGAACATGGACCCGCAGTGCGTAGCCAGGATTTCGCTCAGGGGGGATCCGCGGCCGGAAAAGGGCCCAAATGGCTCTCGAAAAGGCCCAATTGCTTTAAAAAGGGGCCCTTCATTTTTTACCGTCGAATTTGCTCTGAAAGTGTCTCAAATTACTTGACATAACGCCAGCTTGCGTCACAGTCAATAAATTTGCATCCGTATGTCAAAGGTCAAGGTCACGGAGACGAATACAATTTTTTTAAGTCGGTGTAACCTTTTGCTGCTTTCGTTTACCATCCGATGGAATCGCAAAGAGACCGAAATGACTCGTCGTCACGCCACTTTGCATCACATTAAAAAAATGCAGGTAGATTGCGCCGCGGAGCGGCGCGAAAATTTCGACGTTTATTTCTTTAACAGCTGCATTCTTCTGTTAAAAATGCCAGGGGCCCTTAAGATTGTTTAGATGCCCTTCCAAACTTTTCAACGCCCTTCCGACCTGTTCAGGAACTCATCTGGGATCAACAAAAAGACATAATTGGAATGGGTGATATATATATATTAGATACAAAGAGGTTTTACTCCACAAAACAAACATTTAAATCTGAGTTTTTGCGTGTTACCAAATGCCTCATAATCGCTGACGAAGGGTGTTTCAATATACCCGAAAGCTCCAATTTTGATATTTGTATTGTGAAATAAATCCTCCGTCTATTTAATCTCTACGTGCTTTGGGCCTTTCCGCTCTGACCAGGGAACTCTGAGTCTGACCTTCCAAGAAGTCTCTTTTATGTGTCAAGGGAGGGGCCCATTCGGCTAGTTCAGAGGTCCTTTGGACCTGGCCAGGGACAGCACTAGCTGCTTTGTCGCCCTGTTGACATGCTCAGGGGCCTCCGACCTAAAACACAGGGGCCCCTCCCAGTTTTTGGCTAAAGGCTCATCCTGTTCATGTTCAGGGCCCTTTCCGACCTCCCAGGGACCCCTTTCTGTTTAGCCAGGGGTCTCTCTGACTTTCCTAGGAGCCCCTCCGATCATGCCAGCGACTCTTCTTGGTCGGACTGCGCTGGCTGTTTTGTCGCCCTGTCGACATGCTCAAGAGGCCCTCTGACCAGCCCTGGGGCCCCTCAGTGCTGACTAGGGCCAATTATGCTTGTTCATGGGCCTTTCTTACCCGCCCAGGTTCCCTTTTGGTCTGATCAGGGACCCCTTCGATCTGTACAGGGGCATCTTAAACTTTCCAGGGCCCCTCTGGTCTGTCCAGGGGCTCGCCAGCCTTCTAAGGAGCCCTTCTAATCTGGCAAGGGACTGCGCTTGCTGTTCTGTCAGTGTCAACTTACCGACATGCTCAGAGGGACCTCCGACCTGCCCAGGGGCCCCTCTGTGCTGGCAAGGGTTCCATTCGACGTGTTCAGGGGGAACCCTCTGACCTGATCAGGGCCCATTTTTGGATCTAGTCAAGGGCCACTCTGACCTGCAAATAGCCCTTTCAACTTTCCCAGGGCCTCCTCTGGTCTGTCCGAGGGCCCTCCAGCCTGCTAAGGAGCCTTTAGACCTGGCAAGGGAATGCGCTGGCAGCTTTGTCGCCCTGCCGACATGCTCAGAGGGCCCTCCGACCTGCTCAGGGGCCCCTCTGTGCTGGATAGGGACGCATTCGAAACGTGTTTAGGGGCCATCTTACCCGAAAAGGGGCACCTTTCCCGGTCTGGCCAGGAGACCCTCTGACATGCACAAGGCTCTTTGGAACGCCTAAGGGGCCTTCTGGTCTTTCAGAGAGGGCCCTGAGGCACTAAAGGCCTCTGAAGTGCTCTAAACTCACAAGATCACGCTTCACGAGGTCTTCCGACCTTAAAGAGCCCATAATAACTGCGCTTCGAGCGTTCTCGTCGCGCCTTTTCGGCAAGCTGCGCGTGCCGAAAAGGTCCCACCGAGCCTCGAAAAGGGCCCTTTGAGGGCTCGGGGGGATCCTAGGATCCCTAGGATCCCCCCTTGGATACGACCCTGCATGACCGCATACATATTGCCTTCCAAACGCTACAACTAGGATGATTGCCATTAGGGCTTACCTTCAGGCGGACTCATTTATATTTTGATGATCGTGCGGCCGTTCACGCATGTGATCAAGCTGAAGCAGGATGATCAATGATCACGATCATGCACTCACAGGGACGCAGAAACTATGTTCAAGTTGGGGGGAGTGCAGGATTTTAGCCTGCCAACGAGTAATCAGACTGAAATACTGCCTCACTTCAGAATTCTGCCCGATTTGAACTTATCACTTTTTATTGTATTACCTAATAAGAATCTAAGAATGATACTTGCAAGTTGCAAGTGTCGGATACATGAATCATAGGGACCGATGTATTGACTGCTTATGCGTTTAACCCGCCCCGTGCCGGTGCTCGGCGCCACCTTCGCCAACGGAAAACGTCAAAAGAAAGGAAATTATATTTTCGTTAAAATGATTGTCTCAGAATTGTGAAATTTTATGCATAATTTGTTTTCGTGAAAATTGACACAATTTTGGTGTGACGATATAAAAAATGAATATACATTAGAGAAAACAATATATGCATAGGTGGCAAAAATCAGCATTGGCATTGGCATCGTAAATGTAATCACGAAGTGTGCAAGTCTGAAAATTGCTGACACAGCCTCAAAATTCGACTTAAGAGCAATTATAACTTGACACCTGCCTGCATATTTCAAGCATTTATTAATATTACCAGTACTTTCGACCTTCCATATAATGTGATTATTTTTCAACAACTTTATTAATCAGACAAATGCAAACATAAGATATAGATCCTCAGAAAAGTTGAGGGGCGACTCCCCTCCTCGAGATAAGTTTGGGTACTCCCCCGGTTCCTGCGTCCTTGTGCGATCATGGTGATTCGGGAACCAGGACGGAATTCAGTTAGCCCTACTACGGAGCAGAAGGGCGCTAAAAATACCCCCCCCAACAACAACAACAATACCGTGCCAAGAACGTATCAGCCGATTCACGTTTCCCCGCACCAACAATCCATGTCGCTTCAAAATAGCCCCAACTCATCGCAACAGCTCAGCCTGGTGACCCCAAGGCCCAGCGGCGTTCGTTGGCGGCGGGTAAAATTCTCCAACTGTACCCGTTAGTATCCCCTCGAGAGAGGTGGAATGTCCCCTCGAGAGATTTTCACGTGGTTTTCGGAAATTCATCTTCAATACGGTATCTTAGGACGACTGCGACTGCCAGATTATGAGGGACGGAAGCAGTCACGTTGGGCTCAGTTTTGTATAGGGATTTAACTGCACCTCGTATTACGGATTAAACGATTTTCGTCAAGTGTAAAGGCAGCTCTCATTACTACCTAGATGACAATTTCTGTCGATTTCAAATGGTTTGAGCACAATTCGCCAGACCTCTGCGAGTGGGCCCCGACATGTAGATATTTCCCAGATGTGCTGCTGGCCACCGTACTGCATCTCTGCTTACCCGAGAGGACGGCTCCGATACCGGACATCACAGCCGTCTTGTGCAGAAAGTTGCCCACGTTGATCCACCTGAAACGTGACGCAGATCTGTGATATGAGACACGATGCCTCCATCTTGTCTCCCTCCCCTGACAACGTCTCCTGAGTCTCTGTCGAACGTCACACGTGTCTCTATATCTCAGACTTGTAAAATGGTGAATCAACGGGCTCGGCTTAGTCCCCGTCTTGTGGATCATCCTGTCTGGTCATAATAACGTTCAGGGTTCGCTGCTCCCTGTTTGCTTCGACTGAGATGCAAGTTTGGTCACAGACGAGACTGGGTATATTCTAGACTTCAGAACATACTCAGATTATATGTTAGGTTTATCATGTCTAGTTTTATAATGGAACGTAGCTAAACATAACCAGATAAATGTGACTTAGAAATGTTCTGGAATCCATAACATACCTGGTCCGTGTACCGAACTTGCATCTCAGCTGGGGCAGCGAGCCCCGGTCGTTAAACGGGCCAGTTGGACCCGACGGGACGCCAAGACGGGAGTAATTCGAATCCGTTGACTCACCATTTTACAAGTCTG
>VOPJ01009412.1:0-32498 GCA_014673585.1 Semibalanus balanoides
AGGTCACATAAGGTCACCATGCCAAAAAATTATACGAAAGTCATGCAATATTTGTTTTACATACTATTTTATTTGTAGAACTCGACATTGCTACTCATTTTACCACCTGGCTCAATTTACATGAAGCAAAAGTCGAGTAAAGGTCAAATTCATGTCACAAAAGGTGAAAATGAGTTAATTGATTTATACAATAAATAATTATTAGTTTCTGGACCGGTTTTGTCTAAAAAATATAGTGCTGCTCTTTATTTATCTGTATTTGGTCAAAGAAGTCCAAAAAAGGAAATCTTAAAATTGTACGTCTCAAGTTACCCATGCCTTAACCCGCGCCCCACTGGGCCTCTGCATTTTCTTCGCCCGACTGGGGGGGTGTTTGAACACCCCCCCTCTAACTCGGCTCCCATGGCACGTAAACCAAAACAAAAAGCACTGTTCGAACTGTTATCAAAAATCATTGCGCAACTATTTCGGACTTTTTTTTCGCTCACGTCAAAACTCAGGTCACCAGAGGTCATCGAAGGTCAAATTTGCAAGTTTTAGGACATCGCTCCAGAAACCCCCAAATATCTCGGAAACTATGCTATCTAGAAAGAAACGTTCATTGCCGTTCTTTTGAACTATTCGACAGACTCTTTTGAAATCAAGACATTCCACATGAAGTGATCACTAAGACAATCGCTAGCTAATGAAATTTGCAATCGCACCCAGGTTCTCAAAATTGAGCTCAGATCAATAGTTTTGGCTCTATAGGTCATTAAAGTAAAAAAAGCTGATTTTGGCAAAACATATTTTCGTGAATTAATTCTTACCTAACAAAGATAACGCCATACTGTTTTCGCCATCGTGTTTGTCTCGTCAAGGCGCTTTGAAATATGTAACATTTTATCATGTTGGGTCAATTAAAAAAAATGACCTCAGGTCAAGGTCAAGTGGTGACCCAAGTAGGTCATGTTGCATATCAGTAGACTTGACAAGGCAAACACATTGGTGTAAGTCGCAGTTCTCTATCTTCATTATGGCCAGAGTTATTGACGAAAAGGTGTTGTGACCTGCGGATGACCTCAGATGACACCGTATGTTCCCTTGAGAAAACCTGCACTTGGATCATACAAAATATCATATGATAGAAGCAGTCAATCCTAGAAGGAAATGGACTGATATTGTCGACAAAGAAAAGCATTTTATTATTTCTCCTTACTTATAATGGGGTATGTATCGCAAACTTGACCCGACCTAAGGTCACCGATACAAAAACCGAAAGATATACATTTTGTAGAATACTATGACTTAATGTAATCCTAAGTTTGAATATCGACCCTCAGAAACTGTAGTCATGGCCACGACCGCAAAAACGTTTTTGTAGGTAGGGTACTTGACCTGACTGGTGACGCTAATCTGACCTGACACGAAACTTGAAATTTTCGCAAAATGTCCGGAAAGAATCAGGTGAATAGTTATGCCAAATTTGGCGGGCGCGTACGCGCGCCGGTTTGTTTGCGTGTATCTTGATGGAGAAAGCAGTAGGGGGGTTCAGCCGGCAGAAGACGCGTGGTAGGTCATGGCACAAAAAAAAAATGACACTTAACCCTCGCCCAGTGGGGCGAGGGTTAAGTGTCATCATTTTTTAAAAAACAGTATGGTAGTTTACTTTGTATAGCTACTTTACATATATTTGTTTTTAATATCTTATGAAGTTTTTATTTGTTGTAATCTTTAACCATATTCCCTGCGTGGGGCCAGAATTACGTTAACCTGCGTGGGGGAGGCAGATTCTGCCCCAACAAGAGATCTCGAGAACCGCTCAGCAGATTTCGATGGGACAAACACCATTCGATTCTTCGTGACGATTTTTTTTTGGATCCCGAAATTGCTCTTTTGTTCAAAAATGGGGGGCCAGGGGGCAAAAAATACGAAACTTTTGGGTAATTTTTGAAAGGTCATTGTGGCCATGCGATTCGACCGATTTTCATGCATAAAACGTTTTTGAGCTTCCAATGTCATGGTCTTTAATGTGTGAAAAGGACAAGTACAAAAATGAAAAATCATGGTCGTACTCAGGGATAAAAAATGGTGGGATTTTCGGATAAAAAATATGTGCTTTTCTAGTGTTTGGGACGTGGGAACGTCACATATGGGCTTTGTTGCTGTAATTTGTTAAATGTAACAAATTACGCATAGGCTGATTCAGGTAAACAACGTGGGGGTCACCATGTGCAGAACGCCTTTTATCATCTTGCTTATTTGAAGTTGGGCCTAAACTGACGGAGAATATCGCCTCATTTCCATGATATGTACCTCGAGGTTCGGCGCCTTTTCGTTCTCGTCCTAATATGTATATATCCAATTATGTATGATTTTTAACAAACATCGAACTTAGTTTCGTGACGTTTTTTTTGTTTTCACACGCAAATACGAAGGAAGTAATGGCGCCGCCCACCCGCCATTCGTAAATGACCTCGCAAACAATGACCCTGGAGCCGCCTCTGCTGGGCCGATTTTTTTCAAAAATCACAAGACAGGCGTCCAATTCCATATATAAGGGAAAGAGTCGCGAAAGTTTCAAGACGATAGACTTAACGGTTCAGACGCAGGCGAGCGAAAAACCTCTGGGGGGCAGAATCTGCCCCCGCAGGGAATAGGGTTAAAAAAGTAAAATTTTGACAACTTTTTGGTCAAAAAACGTTTTTTTTTTCTTCAAAAATCAGAGATTGCCATCTTGTAGCCCTTGGCATTTGCTAACTTCTCACGTTTTCGAATTTCGTTTTGTCTACTACATGGCATTCCTACGGTCTCCTTAACTGTGTCCGATTTTGGTGTCAAAATCGTGTGTAGTGACGTCACTAACTTAGCTATATCTAAAACAAAAATGACGAAATTGGGGAAAAATCGTCAAAAGGTGCAGAAAGAGGGGCCGGTCAGGTACTACAAGTTTGACGTTGATAGCTGCAGTATTTCGTGAGATATTCTAGATATTTTTCAGGGGAGCTAAAAAAAGCCCCCCGTGACTCGCGGGTTTAAGTATGACTGCAAAATAGCATCTGCGGATTGCTCTGTGATGGCCTCACAGGTGCTCTTCATCGTTTAAATGAATATATACTACTATATATATATATATTAATATATATAATAAATATATATATATAATATATAATATATATATATATAAATATATGTATATGATATATATTATATATATATATATATATATATATCAGCACAAAAGGAAGAAGAACGCTCAGTTTCAAAGGCCGCGAGCACGGCCTCTGAAATATGACATCCTCAATCTCTTGTATTATATGCATTGTAATATTACGGCCGTAATGCTATGCATTTGGCTCCACATTTCACCATAACCTGTCAAGTGTCACAGCCGCGTTCCCAGACGCAAGGGAGGCAAGTGTTGTTATAACGGAAGCGAATTTTCCGCTGTGCAGCTGTGGTCCTATGTCGGCACATAAAGCTAAGTCAAATGTATATATGTACTTACATGGAGTCAGTTTAAATATCCTCAAACTTGGCGAAATTGCTTAAGCAAAGGACAAAGTCGGAGAGAATCCACCAGCTGAATAAGAGATTTCACACCTGATATCACCTCGACGATAAATAAACACAGCATCAACCAAGGCTACTGCAACACCTCTGTACCTCACGCATGTGCTTGGAATTGGAACAGTATGGTACGCACATGTGTATATATCTATAGCTCTGGGTTTGATCACTGCTGTACAGATTGATCACATGTCAGAGTCATCGATATAACCTGGAGCAACAGCTGATCAGATGACTCAACTATCGATATAACATGAAGCAACAGCTGATCATATGACTCAACCATCGATATCATCATCATCATCATTTATTTTTCATTTTCGATTTGAAAAAAAAAACACACACATCATATCGTGAAGGATTGGTGCAAAGGTGCATATGCACCTATAACATGGCACCTCTCCTATCTCCTATTCACAAATCCAGACTCACATTACATTTTTTCTCCCCTTCACCGCCGCGAGCGGACGCAGGCTCCCGCGCGCTCCATCCCGCGGCCGACCAGGATCCTCCCGGACTGGCCGGACAGTGGGCATCTATCGGAATCCGTTGTCTAATAAACGACTGGAACGCTGTTGCGACCCTCCACCCCTCAGCCCCTCAGATATAACATGAAGCAACAGCTGATCACATGACACAACCATTGATACAACGTAAAACAACAGCCGAAGGTATGACTAGCCGTTTCTATGGTTACTATATTGCTGTGTACCAGCTTTCTCGAGTGGTATTGTCTTGCCCCTGTCGCCATGTGTCTTGTACATTTCGTCAGTGTCATATTTATTTGTATAATATATTTTTCTTAACGTTGCGTGCACAAAGGCAGAATATCACGAAGGTTATATTGAAGGCAGTATATGTGTTACAGTGCGTTCGCGAAATTCGTGAATCCGCGGACTCCCTAGGCAGTCCGCGGAATGCCTAGGCGGAATCCGCGAGCCCACAACAACTCTTGTGAATTCCGCGGATTCAGGCGTGATTCTTGCAGATTCACAAGAGTATTCAGTCAGTCACGCGGATTGCCTGAAGAGTCGCTGGATATCCGCCGCGAATTGCCTGTGGAATCCGCGGACTATCGATTCTTTCCAGTGATTTCGCCAATATCCTAGTTGATTTCCGCGGAACTACTGGAGTATTGGAGTAAGGCTCATGCCTCAAACGCAATATGTGCTTGTTTATAATATTATGATAGGGAAATTATATTAACCATGTCGCAGCGGCTCTCTAGTCTCTACTGGTCACTGCAGAAACTGTAAGTCGTAAATAGAGGGGCAGCAGATAGTCACCAGTCACTTGTGATCTCAGTAGTATATCGTAGTCAGACTCGTGTCGATGGAATCAACGGGCTTGCTTAGCCGTCACAGCCTCAGCCCTTCGATCCAGGTAACGAATCGGGGCTCGCAAGCCTCGTCTGCCCACCACATACTTCAGCTGAGAATGCAAACTTGAAATGCATAATACGAGGTTATAATCTGGACCCCTAAATCGTACTTATTTATGCATTGGGCATATAGTTTAAGTAGTAATAAGTGCCAAGTTAAGTATTTCTAGTTAAATAAATTACTAAGTTCTGGAGTCCAGAATATCCGTAGTTTATCTACGTTCGCGGGCGGCGTTTGCGGGCACTTTTTATTCGCTTACGGGTGGAGTTGGCGGGCAACAGAAAAAATCACCTTCGGTCCGGCGATGCGCCAAAGCATTGCCCCGTGCATATCTACCAAATTTGCATCTCAGCCAGTGACGTACCCAGGTAATTTTTGCTTCAGGGGGGTGGGACAATTTTTGGTTCGTGGCACTAGTACTTCCTATTTATATTAATATCATATCTTTCATCGATTTGGTCGACTTATATTTTTTATGATGTGGTGCATATTTTAACCATTTTTTTTTTTCTCTTCGAAAAAAACTCACATTTTATAAAACAATAATTTTTTCAGAGGTTCCCAGGTAAATTGTTACATTTCCACTACAAAACTAAACTCGCCGTAATTTTTGGTGCCATGTGCCGGTGTGAAATACGGTCTCTAAAATTGTGCGAGATGCACGTGGGTGCACAGTGACTTATTCGTTGCACTGATGTGTCACTTAGCAGGAGGGTCTCTACAAGGGTGCACGTCTGCCCAATGGGATCGCGACTTCTTCACTACAAAATGATCCGGCGACGTCCCTTTTAAACGACTTTTTTCGAGGGCCCCTGCAAAAATATAGTGCCTAATCCGGAGATATTTTTATTTTTTGCGCATTTTCGGGGAAGGGCCTTTTGCTGAGGGGCCCCTTGGGATGTCGTGCCCCCTTTCCGAAGGTCTAGCGCGTCTCTGGCCGCATTAGCCATAATGGTGTGAGGTCCAGTGATACTCAAGGGCCTTGTTCCTCCTGGCATTCCATGAACTCCAGAGCCCGCCTGAGGGGGCACTCTGACCGAAAAACTTGGAAAAAACTAAAGTGCTTCTGAATTCATAAAGACCACGTTTTGCGTGGTCTATGACTTTGACGACCTGAGGGGGCCCTCTGTCGGCGAGGAGGCCCTCTGTCCGGCCTGTGGGGCCCTCAGTAGGCCTGAGGGGCGCCATGGTCCGGCATGAGAGGGCCCTTTGATCGGCCTGAGGTTACCGGGTTACTTCGTCCTATCGGTCTGAGGGGACCGTCTTATTGGTCTGAAGGGGCTCTCTGTCGAAATGTGGTGCCTTCTGTTGGTCTGAGGGTTCTATGTTGGAGTCAGGGGCTCTCTGGTGGCCTGAGGGGTCCCTCGGATAGCTTGAAGGGGCCCCTTTTGTCCCGACGGGCTGAAAGGACCTCTGTAAGGCTGAAGGGACCCTATGTCGGCCTGAGGGGGTTATCAGTAGGCCTAAGGGACCCTACAGAGGCCTAAGAGACCCTCTGGCACCTTAGTCAAGCCTCGACTAGCTCTAAAGTGGGCCCTTGGGTTCGGTCCTATATGTGCGACCCTTTCAGTCGGCATGAGGGCGCCTGAAGGGGCCCCTCGCATATTCGCCTGGGGGTGTCCAGCCTGAAGGATGCCTCTGTCGTATGAGTTGAGAGCTCCTATATCTCCGTCTGGAGGTGGGCTCATGCTCTCTGGCCTGAGGGGCCCTCTAGTGGCTTATGGGGAACCGTCAGCCAGCTTTAGGAGGCGGGCCATAGTTAGCCTGGAGGAGACCCGCTGTCGTTTCGGAGGGGCCCAGTGTTTTGTAGCAGTTGCCCTGAGGGCCCTCTATCCACTTGAGAGTCCTCTGTCGGCCTGAGGGGAGCCCATTGGCCCGCCTGAGGAGGCTTCTTGCTTCCAGCCTGCACGTGACTACACCCGGGAATAGAGTAGTTAAAATCGTGCATTTTATGTTCGAAGCTTATAAATGTGTGTGGTAAGGGTCCCTGTGCGCTTTTGGGGTATATGGGGGCATGTATGTGTGCCATGGGGGCCCATATTCAACTACGGGTATACCTTGGCGAAATCCTGGATACTGCCTCTGGTCATTGACGTCTTAAAGACGACAATGATATAAGGCCGGAAGGGCGTTGAATAAGTCGATATTGGGTTTTGCCTTCCTAGACTATATTCTGATAGATGCACGCTTCGTTCTGGGCCTTTCAGCAGTCACGAATGTACTGTCCAGTGAATAAAACTCAAAATTTTCGCTCCGCTCCGTGGCGTAATTTAACTACAAATGGTATCACATGCAGGTTAAAAAATTGTACCGTTTTTCTGCGTATACATGGGTTGTGCTGCTATTTTCCTATATGACTGGGCAAAATAGTTAGCTTTAACACTTTGTACAGCACTTTAAACACGCAATAACATGTTTAGAGGTCTGCACCATAAGCAATGTCTCGCATTGATGAAGAATTGCATATTCAGGTGGCATATAAGACTCTAAATTTTTTCGCTGTCTCCGTCTTTCGCGGCGCAATTTTAATTTTTAATATTTTTGGCAGGTCTGAGACCTTAACATTTATATTTGTTTAGAAATTGTACATGCTCTCTCTCTCTTAGCTTCTCTCTAAATTGGAGTCGTTGGTTTTTACGTTTATCTACATTTTATATATTTGCCATATGAAATATTGTCGTCAAGTGTCTTTGGGAATAACGACGTGTTAGTTGTAATTTGCCATGTCGTTGTCTTATTTTCGTGGCAAATATTTATAAATCGTTCTCTAACTCTCCAAATCTGAGAAATTTCGTAGTTTTTGTAGGCAACTTCCTAAATTATTATAAAACCACCAAAAGACGGAAAAGTGTTGTTTTTACATTTTTTGTCTCAGATTTGCCTAATTTGACATTTTTGACCCTAAACCCCCTCCCACCCAAAAATAACAAAAATTTGTTGTATGTCGTTGTTTGTACAACACAACTGTACTGTTTTAGTTGATGTGGGCCCCCATTGAACTACAAGGGTCCCCCTGATTTTTTGTTGTCTTTCCCATATTGGCCCCCCTGTCGACATCCTGGCTACGCCCCTGCTTAGTCGGTTTCGTAAAACAGAGGCGTTGTAAAATGGGATGGGTCGTAAAAAAGAGATTTCCCCTACCCTGTATTTCAGATATACTCCAGGGCATATGATCGTTTTGGTTGACATTAGATGTATATGGTTTCCATACTTTGTTTTATTCTGACTTTGACGTGAAACTTTACTCCAGTATTTCCGCGAAATACTTTAGGATAATTCGCGGTATCCTGGGAAGAATCGATAAGTCCGCGATTCCTAGGCAGTTCGCGGAGTCCTCCAGCGACTCTCAGGCAATCCGCGGACTGACTTTGAAGACTCTTGGAATCCGCGGAATCACGGCCGTGAATCCGCGATTCACAAGAGTTGTTGTGACTCCGCGAACCCCTAGGTATTCCGCGGACTGCCTAGTGAGTCCGCGGATTGACGAATTTCGCGAACACACTATAACATATGTTTGTTACTGTACTATTTTGCGTAATCATACTTCGTGACCGTATCTTATTTATCCTACACGGTGTAACTTACTTGCGGTTTTGAGCATTGCATTGCTCGTGTGAGGAACAACATCACAACTGGCTATTGTTCGGCGATATTACGAGTACTTCAGGAAGTAAGCTAACGCAAGACAAGCAAAATCATCGGAAAAGCATCCGCCTGTGGTTCGGTTTGGTCGGGTGTCGGGATGTTTGATACGCGGCCGACCATCCTTCAGGGACTGCAGCAGTGGAGAGGCACGATGACCAGGCGTGCCACCTCTCAGCGCACGATGACCAGGCGTATTATACGGTCATTTCCAGTGTTCCTGTTTTTGCTTTGTTTTTCCATTTACCCTAACATAATTTATGAGGGCGGTACATTACAGTGCTTTGGTCGTATAGGGCTGAAATATTGCTAAGACAACATTAATTGACAGACTACAGAGGCATGCGGTGCTAGATTCTCTTTCGAAGTGTCTAAGTTAACATCTTCAGGGATATCTTTAGATGTCTACATTTCTTGATCATGAAATCGTCATGAATATCTGCAGGAAATATACCCTTCACGCTCTGATACAAACAAAACACAATATATCACCTGCTTATCATCCGTTTCCGAGAGCAGCCGCCAAGCGGAAAATCATCGATATCAGAACATATACCTGTCTTGTAAAATGTTAATTGTACTAATCCGAATGCCTTTCCCAGAGCGATGGTGTCCGTTTTAAATAATTTTCTAACTCAAGTATCTGAACTGCAGAGCTGCTATGGAATGCAAAGCCTGGCTGCTTCAGGTCGGCCGCCGGTGTTCCAGTTCTCACACGGTGTGCTCCAATTCATTTGCCCTCTGAAATATAGCGCTAGTCTGGCGTTCGGATAACGCTAGCCCAATCCAATAGATCACGGCAAACAGTTTCCAAAACACACAGCTTCGGTGCCATCAAATTGCACTGTCAAATTCGAGTTTGTACAAAATTGCTGTTGGAACGAGTTAAAACATTTTTGCGCGATGATCTTAGGGCCGTGTCTTGTCCATTTAAGAATCTGACACGCGTGGTAACAATTTTACTAAGCCATCGCTTACTTTCCATTCCGGTCCGCGTGCAAATATTGATCCAGATATGACGTAGACATCACCGATCCAATAATACAGTAGGCAGAGCCAGTCAGAGGTGCACAAAGTGTCAAGATGGTCACGAACACGAACACAAAACGCAAATTGAGTCACAATAACTAGAAGAATTAGGAGAACAGTTAATATCACAATATCCGCAAATTACTATTTCTTCGGAACTCATCGTAAGTGATTATCAACAAAAAATTGTTAAGTAAAGCCATGCAAATATCAAAATCAACCAGCAGCACTTCAGTCTTCATCACACAGATTCTGGTATAAACAAAACATGCCGGCTGCCACGACTTTCAAAGCAGAAGATGTTTTTGGCAGCTCGTCGCCGCGTCGGGTAACACCATATGAAGAAAAATGTGCATGTCGCTTGAATCCTGAAGGTAACCTTCACGCAATGGTCACAATGGTCACAACGAAGTGCGCACACACGGTCAAAGTCGCAATGGTGAAGGCTGAAGGGTCACCCACTTTGTGCGTAAGATTCTGCAGCGCTCAGCCGCTGTCTTTGGACTACTTTTGGAGTGGTAACAAATAACTTCACGTGTCTTTAACACATGACAAGATTTAAATAGTACCAAACATTATTCACAAATCACTAAATATCAAAAGATTTAAAAAAGCTAAACATTTCTACATTATTATGTAATAACTAATAAGTTAATGATTTAAAAGTACAAATAAGTCACATCAGATATTTAAGTTGCAAATCGGTCACCTACGCATGTGGGCAAGTGCGTAAGATTTTGCACCTCTGACCGTAGGTACTCATAAATGGAGTCTACTTTAATTTCCGTGTAAGATACTGCAAAGGAAACGTCAGTTCAGCTATACAAGGATCAACTGTGAGATGCGTGAAATCAAATAGGTTGTTCTGCTAGGATATCGACTACCTTCTCTCGTTCTGATAGGTAAGGTATGGCAATAGGACTGGCTAAGGTGTACAAATCGCATAGTTCAAATTTAAAGTTGCATCATAAAAAGTCGTGCAGTGGTATTATGACGTGTGAGATGAAGGTACGACTTCAGAAATGAATATAAAAGACAAGTACGTTCACGATGTGAAATATAATAGTTTATGATAAACTATATCATTATATATCAAAAAGTTGGTACTAAAATTAAATTGTATGTTAACTGGTAAATTACTGGTGTTTGGCTGACAGTTGGCTGGTATTTGGCTGATAGTTGACTGGTATTTGGCTGGTAGCTGACCGGTAGAAGACTGTTTTTCTGTCGGTAGTAGGCCGTCCTGTAACTGTCGGTAGTCGGGACCACCCAGCTGCCGACGATCTGACCCGGGCCGTGGGAGGAAGGTGACAATAGGAGCCGCCCTGCCAACTCCCGCCGCCGCCGCCGCCGCCGGTCGGTCGGGGCCGTTTGATCGATTCCGCCCTGGTGTGGCCCTGGTGACGCTGATGGTGTGGCATATTCTGCCGAAGCCGCCGCTGGAGACCAGGGCTCCCCAGGGACCAGCGCCGTTCAGAGCCGCCTGAAATATTGACTACGCCGCACATACCCCGGCGCGCCGGCCGTCAGCTTTCCGTTGTCCCGAGCAAACTAACGCGAACGATCGGCCGGCTGCTCCGCCGCTTCCGGACGGGTTTAGAAATAACGACGTTGGTCAAGTCCTAGTAAACATTCCCTGAAGCGGGAACTGCCATTACAATGCATTTATATTGCCTCGCCCCATCGTTGCATTTGGTGAGTGCTCGGCAGCGATGCATTGGCGGTCATCACCCAGATCAGCGATCGGTGGGCGGCCGGAGATGGCCGATTGAGTACCGTCAGTGGCGTCGTCGCTGTCTTCGCGGCTGAGTAGCGCTCGGTCAGTCGACGGTCCATCACTCTCTCCGGTCCAGCAACGGCTGACCGGCCAGCGGGAGCTGTGTACAGCCTCAGCTCCTGAGGTTTACAGCCTCAGCTCCTGAGGCTCCTGAGCCTCAGCTCCTGAGGCTCCTCAGCCTCAGCTCCTTACACTTACAAGCTCTGTTAGCCGTTTAACTACAGACATTAGACATATTTTGCTGACTCAGAATGTATGGTTGCCTGAGTCGTTTGGTGATGTTTCTGTTTGAACCATAAAGGGCCACTTGGAGTAAATTCAGCAAACACTTGTTGCCGGGTAGTGGCGCTTACAACAATGAGCCTTTCGCAAAATATCTTAAGCTGTAAAGCATGAGTAGGTACTTACCAGTAAAGCGTCGTAGTTGGCGATGAACGAGCGAGAGCGAAGGAAATGTATGGTGAATTTCAAATCAGTCGGGAAGTAGTTTCTGAGATACAAAAAAGGTGCGCACGTGCGCACGTGCAGAGACGCCCATCCCTGACTTGTGGAAATGTGACGGCTGAAAGGTCCCTAGCCACACATCAAAATTCGAACATAATCGTTCAGCCGTTCCTGAGATATAAAATAGGGGGGGGTTGCAAAGAGCGCACGTGCAGAGGCACTACCCTGACTTGTGGAAAAGCGTGGCTGAAGGGTCCCTAGCCACTCACACAAATTGGAACACGATCGGTTCAGTCGTTCCTGAGATATAAGAATCGGGGTGTGCACGTTGCGCACGTGCAGAGGCACCCCATCCTGACTGTGGAAAAGCGGTGGCTGAGGGGTTCCCTAACGCAACAGCCAAATTCGAGCAGCATCAGCCCAAGCCGGTTGCGTAGTTTTTTGCGACAATACACCTTTCAACACCCCTTTCACGCGGTCACGCGCCTCGCGCAGTGCTAGGCCACCAACATGAGTCGGCACTGAGGTTGGATGGGGCTACCTCAGTAGAGAAGCCCGCCTTGTCAATCGGACGGTGCGGTTCCAAAGATATGAGCTTCTCAAAAGCGTCGGTCGGGTCGGGTCGGGGTCGGGTCGGGTCGGGTCGGGTGGGTCGGGTCGGGTCGGGGGTCGGGTGGGTCGGTCGGGTTCGGGTCGGGTCGGGTCGGGTCGGGTCGGTGGGTCGGGTCCGGGTCGGGTCGGGTCGGGTCCGGGTCGGGTCGGGTCGGGTCGGGTCGGGTTCGAGTCGGTCGGGTCGGGTCGGGTCGGGTCGGGTCGCTCATAATCAGATTTTTATCATATACCACGTAAAGACGAGCGAGCGCTTCGCGCTCGCTCGTAATAATAACGGTCTAACAGTCACCAAAAACGATAACAAAATACTACTACATGCGCAAAATATATAACAGATGCCGCTACAAATTTGAATTATGGACGCAAGGCTTATTTATGAAATACTAAGGCGACATTTCGATCATATATTCATGTTCTTGTTTCCTTCAAAAATGTTTCTCAGGAGTGCTGCAACTTGCAAGCAGCACAGCTTCTAGAAACATGATGGGACCTATGGCCACGCATTTTGGGACATTTCCCAGCATGGGGCACGCCACCCAACTTCGGATTACCTCCGTCGTTGCCGCCGAGTTGGCAACTTTTCCCGTTTGCGTAGCGTTCCATCTGACTGGAGCCAGTTAATGTCCTCTCTATTCCTTATCCTGTGCGTGCTGTCTCGGTCTTCAGACGTGGTTCTTTCAGCGAAACAACCAGCGTCTCGGCCGACCGATCAGAGCAGCCGATGCGCCGCCCCCGCCCCCCGCCCCCGCCCCCGCCCCCCGCCCCCGCCCGCCCCGCCCCCGCCCCCGCCCGCCCCGCCCCCGCCCCCGCCCCGCCTCCGCCTGCCGCCCCGCCCGCGCCCGCCCCGCCCATCCCGCCCCGCCATCCACCCCCGCCCTCGCGGACTGTGTGGCTGGAAGGGATCAGTCACACGCCACCGACTGCACGGCTCGCCCACAGCTGGCGATACATCTCGGATCAGAGACGTGCCGATCCTGCCATGCATCGCCGCCATGTCCGTCAGGCTGTCAGATCCGCTGGCAGATAGATCCGCCAGCCTAGCTGCAGCAAATCCACTCTCACTCCCAGCACAGCTCCCATCCCCGAGGCGTCTGAACCCCCCCCCCCAGCACCCCCTCCCGTGACGCGCTCCGTCACCGCCGCCGCGGGCGGCCGGCTCGTGGCGGTGGGTCAAAATCGCGACGGAAATGAGTGGCGATTGCGCCCCGGCCGTCCGTGAAAAAACCGATGATAGTTGCATGGCGGCGCTTAGCATGGCGGAAACGGTGGAAACGGTGATAAAACCACGGAAACGGTGATAGTTCCGCTCGGCTGTGTCCAGTCAGGGAGAAGGATGGGCGACCAGGCTGGTCAGACGCGGGAGGAGACCAGGCAGGTCAGACGCGGGAGAAGACCAGGCTGGTCAGACGCGCGGAGAAGGATGACCAGGCTGGTCAGACGCGGGAGGAGACCAGGCTGGTCAGACGCGGGAGGAGACCAGGCTGGTCAGACGCGGGAGAAGACCAGGTGTCAGACGCGGGAGAAGACTCAGGCTGCGTCGCCGCGGTAGAAAACCAGGCTGGTCCAGAAACGCGGGAGACAGACGCAGGCTGGTCAGACGCGGAGAAACCAGGTGGTCAGACGCGGGCCGGTGGCTAGGTCAGACGCGGAGAAGACCAGGCTGGCCGACGCGCGAGAAGACACAGGCTGGTCAGACCGCGCGGGAGAAGCACCAGCTGGTCAGACGCGCGGAGCGAAGACCAGGCTGGTGCAGACGCGGGAGAAGACGCAGCTGGGTCCAGACGCGCGGAGAAGACCCAGGCTGGTCAAAGACGCGGCGGGAGACGACCAGGCTGGTCAGACGCGGAGAAGACCAAGGCTGGTCAGACCGCGGGGAGAAGACCAGGCTGGGTCAGACGCGGGAGAAGACCAGCTGGTCAGACGCGGACGAAGACACGCTGGTCAAGACGCGGGAGAAGACCAGGGCTTGGTCAGACCTGTGGGGAAAAGACCAGGCTGATCTGCACGCAGGGAGAAGCACAGGCTGGGTCAGACGCGGAAGAAGACCAAGAGCTGGTCAGACGCGCGGGGAGAAGACCAGCTCGGTCAGAACGCGGGAGAAGACCAGGCTGGTCAGAACGTCCGGGATGAAGACGCAGGCTGGTCGACGCGGAGAAGAACCAGGCTGTCAACGCGCGGGAGAAGACCAAGGCTGTCAAGACCGCGCGGAGAAGACCGGCTGGTAACGCGCGGAAGAAGACCAGGCTGGTTCAGACGCGGAGAAGACCAGCTGGTACGAGCCGCGGGAGAAACAAGGCTGGTAGACCGCGGGATGAAGACCCAGGCTGGTCAGAGCGGAGAAGACCCAGCCGGTCAGCGCGCGGGAGAAGACCAGGCTTGTACAGATGACGGAGAAGAACAGGCTTGTCAGACGCGGGGAGAAAGACCATGGCTGGTCAGACGCCAGGAGAAGGGATGGAGCTTGGATCCCAGGAACGCGCGGGAGAAAGAACAGGCTGGTAGTAAAAGCGCGGGAGAGACGCAGGAACTGGAGTCAGACGCGGAGAAGGATGGGCTGGTCAGCACGCGCGGAGAAAACCAGACTGGTCACCGCGCGAGCAAACAGGCTGGTAAGTACGCGAAGGAGACCAAGCTGGTCACAAGCGGCGGGAAACGACCAGGCTGGTCATAGACGACACGCGAGACAGACCAGCCTGGTCCAGACGCGAGAGAAGAACAGCGACTGGTCAGACGCGCGGGAGAAGACAGGCAGGTTCCAGACGCACGGGAGAAGACCAGGCTGGGTCAGACGCGGGAGAAAGACCGACGGTGGTCAAAACGCGGCAGAGAAGACGCAGGCTGGTCAGACGCCGGGAGGCGAACCAGGTGGTCAGACGCGCGGAGATAAGGACAGGCTGGTCAGGACGCGCGGAGAAAGACAGCGTCAGCGACGCAGCGGGAGAAGAACCAGGCTGGTTCAGACGCGGAGAAGACCAAGGTCTGGTCAAGACCGCGCGGGAGAAGACCAGGCTGTCAGACGCCAGGGAGGAGACCAGGCAGGTCAGACGCCGGGAGGAGACCAGGCAGGTCAACGCGGGAGGAAACTAGGCACGGCCCAGACGCGGAGAAGACCATGCGGTCAGACGCGCGGAGAAGACCAGGCTGGTCAGAGCGCTGGGCAGAAGACCAGGCTGGTCAGACGCGCGGAGAAGACGAGCTGGTCAACGCGCGGGGAAGACCAGGCTGGTCAGACGCGGGAAAGAACCAGCTGGTCAGGACGCGCGGGAGAAGACCAGGCTGGTCAGGACGCGGGAGAAACCAGGCTGGTCAGAGACGCGCGGGAGAAGACCAAGGCTGTGATGCAGACGCAGGGGGAGGAAGATCCAGGCAGGTCAAGACGCGGGAGGAGACGCAGGCAGGGGGTTCCTTCCCCCACCAAGACCCGCGGGAGGGGGGAGAAAAAGACCAGGGCTGTCAGACAGACGCGAGAGTAAGACCCAGCTGAGTCAGACGCGGGAGAAAGACTCGGCGCGTAGACGCGGGAGAAGGTGGGCTGGTCCACGCAAGGAGAAGACCAGGCTGGTCAGACGCGGGAGAAGAACCAGGCGGTCAACGTGCGGGGAAGAAATGGACCAGAGCATGGTCAGATCGCGCGGAGAAAGCCATGCTGGTCAACGCGGGGAGAAGACCAGGGACTGGTCAGACCGCGGAAGAAGGTACCAGCTGGTCAGACATATAGCGCGGGGAGAAAGACAGGCTGGTAGACGCGGGCAGAAGAACCAGGCTGGTCAGACGCGCGGATGAAAGACCAGGCTGGTCAGACGCGGGAGAAGACCAAGCTGGTCAACGCGGGAGAAAAGACCCATGCTGTCAGAATACGCGCGGGAGAAGACCAGGCTGGTCAGATCGCGGGAGGAGACCAGGCTGGTCAGGACGCGCGGAGAGACCAGGCTGGTCAAGACGCGGGAGGAGACCAGGCTTGGTCAGACGCGGGAGCAGAAGCTGGATCAGACGTCGGAGAAACCAGGCTGGTCAGACGCCGCGGGAGAAAACCAGGCTGGTCAGTACGCGCGGGAGAAGACCAGGCTGGTCAAGCGCGGCGGGAAAAGACCAGGCTGGATCAGACGCGGGAGAAGACCAGGCTGGTCAGACGCGCGGGAGGAGACACAGGCTGGGCAGACGCGCGGAGGAGACCAGGCACAGTCAGACGCGGGAGAACGAACAGGCTGTCAGACGCGCGGGAGGAAGACCAGGCTGGTCAGACGCGGGAGCAGATCGGGCTGACACTCACGCACGCGGAGAGACCAGCACAGAACCGGAGAGAAGCACCAGGCTGAGTCAGACCGGGAGAAAGAGACCAGGCTGGTCAGAAGACGCGGGAGAAGACCCAGGCTGGTGAGACGCTCGGGAGAAGACCAGGCTGGTCAAACGCGGAGAAGACCAGGCTGGTCAAACGCGGAGAAGACCAGGATGGTCAGACGCGGGAGAAGAGCCAGGCTGAGTCAGAACGCGGGAGAAGACAGGCTGGTCAGACGCGCGGAGAAGACCAAGGCCGGTCAGAACGCGGAGAAGAACCAGGCGTGGTCAGACGCGGGAGAAGACCAGGCTGGTCAGACGGCGGGGAAGACCAGGCTGGCTCAGACGCGCGGAGAGAAGACCAGGCTGGTCAGACCGGAGAAACGCAGGGCTGGTCAGACGCGGGAGGAGACCAGGCTGGTCAGACGCGGGAGGAGACCAGGCTGGTCAGACGCGGGAGGAGACCAGGCTGGTCAGACGCGCGGGAAAAGACCAGGCTGGTCAGACGCGCGGGAGAAGACCAGGCTGGTCAGACGCGGGAGAAGACCAGGCTGGTCAACGCGGGAGAAAGACAAGGCAAGGTCACGACAGCGGGAGAAACCAGGCCTGGTCAGACGCGGGAGAAGACCAGGCTGTCAACGCGGGAGAAAGACCAGGCTGTCAGACGCGGAGAAAGACAGACCTGGTCAGAACGCGGAGAAGACACAGGTGGTCAGACGCGGTAGAAGGATGGGCCTGGTCAGACGCGGGAGAAGACAAAGGCTGGTCAGACGCGGGAGAAGACCAGGCTGCGTCAGAACCGCGCGGGAGAAGACAGCTGGTCAGGACGCGCGGAAGAAGAGCAGGCGGTCAGAACGCGGGAGCAAGACTAGACTGGTCAGACGCGCGGAGAAACCAGCTGGTCAGACGCGGAGGAAGACCAGGCATGAGTCAGAACGCGGAGGAGACAGGCAGGTCAGATGCGGAGGTATACCAGGTAGGTCAGAACGCGGAGAAACCAGCTGGCAAACGCGCGGGAGAAAGACCAGGGCTGGTCAGACGCGGGAGAAGAGACCAGGCTGGTACAACGCGGAGGAGACCAGCTGGTCAGACGCGCGGGAGAACGACCAGGCGTCAACGCGGAGAAGGATGAGCTGTTCACGCGCGGAGAAGACAGGCTGAGTCGACCCGGAGGAAGACGAGGCTGGTCAAGACGTGGAAAGACAGGCTGGTCAGACGCGGGGAGAGACCAGGCTGTCAACGCGGGAAGAAGGATGGGCTGGTCAGACGCGGGGAGAAGACCAGGCTTGGTCAAGACGTGCGGGAGAAGACATAGGCTGGTCAGGACGCGGAGAAGGATGGGCTGTCAGACGCGCGGGAGAAGACCAGGCTGTCAGACCGCGAGAAGACCAGGCTTGGTCAGACGCCCGGAGGAAGGACATCAGGCTGTCAGACGCGCGGAGAAGAACAGGCTGTCAGACGCGCGGGAGAAACCAGGCGTGGTCAGAGCGAGAAAGACAGGCTGGTCAGACGCGCGGGAGAAAGACTAGGCTGGTCAGCCGCGGGAAAGAAGACCCAGGCCTGTCAGACGCGCGGGAGAAACAGGCTGGTCAGACGCGGGAGAACGACCAGGCGTCAGCACGCGGGAGGAGACCAGCTGTCAAGCGCGCGGGCGAAGACAGGCTGGTCAGACGCGCGGGAAAGACCCAGGCCTGGTCAGACGCGGGAGAGACCAGGCTGGTCAGACGCGCGGAGAGACCAGGCAGGCCAGCCCAACGTACAATAGGGTCACTCATGCATTGGGAGAGTATGCACAATGTACATGGATTGTGAAATCATCCGTGGATTATGTGATGTGATTTGCGGGATATTTGTAAAAAGCATGGATTAATGTCTCTGTTAGCCGTTTAACTACAGACATTATACATATTTTGCTGACTCAGAATGTATGGTTGCCTGAGTCGTTTGGTGACGTTTCGTTTGGTGATGGGAAATAAAAACGGGTGTTGCATGCAGAAATTCCATTTATCCAAAACGAAAATGTAACTGAAGTGTCATTAGTATTTTATTTACTTTCCTTCATTTTCGTATTTACGAGTATTGCATTTGCAATGTTTTCAGGAGCATCTCAACTTGTATATTAAATAACAAATGTTTCGCTTAATTTGAAAGATGAAGGCGTCTAAATACGCGTCAAAAGACCTTATATTTGATATAGAGTTAAAAACCTCATGAAACCTGGAAATACAATATTTTAAAATCAAAATGCTCTTATATATTTGTTTCCAAATAAATTCGGGAGTGTGCTTCATTAATTGCTCCTTGCATATTTGATACCATTGGCATATTTTCCATGGAGTGGATGGAATGTAATCTTGTTATGATAACTTACGGCGAATTGATATGCATGTTTATGTTTAATAGCCTAGCGATAGGAAGTTCCAAAATAAATATTGGTAGTCATATGTCAGATGAAGCATAAACATAAAAATAATATTAAATACAAAATTTAATTAAAAAAACAATGTCGCAGCAAAGCAAGTTAAACGGATAGTGAGTAAATCAACAGTAAATTAAGCTCAACAGTAAATGAAACAAAATCAACAGCAAAGCAAAAGCAAGGCGTGAGTAAACCAACACTATAGCTATGCAAAACATTATCATGTTAATATCATAGCAAATTAGTATGTACACAACAACATACAAAGACAACAATCACAATCGCACTCATTCACTTGTTAAGAACACCACCAATCACCATATGTCACTTCATTTTACTTGTCAATTTCATGAAAAAGTTAAGGCCGCAACTCGTAGTCCTCTGTCAAGATCAGCTTCAGCATCAAATGCATTCAGTTCTGTTGATAACTTTAGTAGGCCGAATCGCTCACTGGCAGCGGGATGAAGTTGGCAATCAGAGTCCATTTCTAAGCAATAGGTCGCTGGCGTATAACCTACTATCCAGTCCGTAGTGCAGACAATCTTTGTGGAATTTTGATGGCGTAGTTTATTAAGATGACCGTTACGTCAGTGTATCCAGCCATTGGTGATACGTCATCGGTACGTGGGACGTATTGGACTCAGCACTGGTGATCGCGTCATCGGGCTGTCTGTGTTGGGCAGTTTAAGCTCACTCATTCAAGTCAGGACAAAAGCACGCGTCGAGGAGCCACTTGTTCTGGAAGTCATAGGAAAAATATGATCAAGAACTGCCTCCCAGACTGGTGAGATATTGCGAGTGATTTCTTTACATTGTCAAGGGCTCGTATAACTGATGAATTTGTCCTGTCCTGTGCGGATTTAGAATCGTTCTTTTCTGGGTAATTTGAGTTCGGATCGCTACATTGGTGATGCCATTTATTCACAACGGAAATGACCGCTCTACGTCAGCGTCGCTCAGCGACAGCGGCCCTGAACAGTGAACACTGCGACAGCGGCCCTGAACACTGCCAGTCACTGTCAGGCGCTCAGCGACAGCGGCCCTGAACACTGTCCAGTCACTGTCAGGCGCTCAGCGACAGCGGCCCTGAACACTGCCAGTTACTGTCAGGCGCTCAGCGACAGCGGCCTGAACACTGCCAAGTCATGTCAGGGCTCAGCGACAGCGGCCTGAACACTGGCCAGTTATTCTGTGCAGGCGGTCAGCGATCAGCGGCCTGAAACTGCCAAGTCCATGTAGGCGCCTCTATGCGACAGCGGCCTGATACACTGCCAGTTACTGTCGCGCAGCGAACAGCGCCCTGAACACTGGCAAGTCTGGGTCTAGGCGTCTTCAGCGATCAGCGCGGTCTGATTACACTTGCAGTTGTACTTGTAGGTCGCTCGCGACAGCGGCCTGACACTACCAGTCACTGGTCAGGCGCTCAGCGACAGCGCCCTGAAACACTGTCAGTTCACTGTCAGGCGCTCAGCGGACAGCGGCCCTGAACACTGCAGTCCACTGTCAGGCGCTAGCGACGCGGCCCTGAACACTGCCAGTTACTGTTCAGCGCTCAGCGACGCGGCCCTGAACACTTTGCCAGTTTACTGTCAAGGCGTCAGCGACAGCGGCCTGAACACTGCCAGTCACTGTCAGGCGCTTCAGCGAAGCGGCCCTGATCACTGCAGTCACTGTCAGGGGCGCTCAGCGACAGCGGCCCGACATGCCAGTTACTGTCAGGCGCTCAGCGCAGCGCCCTGACACTGCAGGCAGTGGTGGAACTTTACTAAATCAACAGGAGGGGGGGGGCAACGGGCCAAATTTGCGTACTATGAAATTATATATATAGTATATATATATATTTATATATATATATATATTTATTATATATAGGTGTGTGGTGTGTGTTGTGAGTTTGTGTGTGTGTGTGTGTGTGGTGGTGTGTGTGTGTGGTGTGTGGTGTGTGTGTGTGTGTGTATGTATTTCAACATTCCACAAGTATACATAAACTTTTTTTACAAAATTGAGTACGATGGGACAAATGATAAGTTTATGCTCTCGATGGTTTACCACTTTCAAACAATACGTATGTGAGCATTTTCAGAGCATGATTGTGATAAACATGTTTGGTAGCCGCATATCGATATCTCTAATTAAACAATTTGAGTAGCATCAATTGATAAACTTATGAATTCATATACAATATCTGCTCTACAATGCGAATTTCCCATTAGTTTTCATTGTATAATCAATTCATCAACCAATATTACAGGGGTACTACCTTGGGTATACGAAGTACTCGGTAGTAGCCCTAATATGTGTTTATAATTTGATTATGACAAAGAAAAGCGTATGGGAAAATTTGCATTGTGAGCAGATACATTAATTCATCAAGTTTCATTTATAACCACAAAATATCTGGGATAAGCTGTGTTTCCTTAGACTGAATTACCCAAAACGCGCGAAATACTTACCGGTTACTACCGGATAGCTTACCGGGTAAAGATTAAACTTCGTGAAAACGGCTAATGATTCGCGTTCGGAGTCTAGGAGTTTCAGGAGCTACCTCACGTCGTGGCTGTGAATTTTATAGCTGTGCATCTGCTATCTAGTATCAGAACAATTTAGACAAATGACCACGACGTAAATTTGCAAACAGTTATTTGAATGGCTTTGGTTTGTCCAAGATCAGTTGGATGCTTGCAGATTACGTGGGAAGTTGCAACTCATTTGACTCTCCAAAACAGGATAAATCTCAACTGGCGGAAAGAATTATAATTAGATCGGTTTTAGCGTTAAGACCTCGCGCCACGCTCAAAAGCCGCAACTCCTTGTCAGTCTTGATCATTAATTGACTCCAGGGTGCTCATTTAGCCGATGATAGCGGAGTCGGCGGCACTCACGATTGGCGCGGTCTGAATAGATCGCGGTCCACCGGCGACCCAGCGATAGGAGCCGGTGATGCGACGAATTCCTCTCTCAATGCATGAACGTTTCGGCGAAAAGGCACCTGCTTTGCAAAAACATAGGATATGATTGATTGTAAGCTAATGGGCAATGCTGTACAATTGTGTTACCGGACTGGGAGCTGGGAACGTACGGCTCCTGTGGATGGTGGTGACGCCCCGGGCAGGAGAGGATTGTGACGTGCGGCTTGGACGTTTCGGATTGGGCCGACTACAAGACAAAGCCAATGATCTAGTAATTATTCTTACAAATGCGAATATCTATTGTGGAAACAGTACATCTGGTAGGTTACAACTGTTTAGTCAGTTAAAAAATATAAATCTTGTCGGAGTGTTCACATATGAACTGGATAGTGTAGATGTAAACTGAGTGTAGACAACCCGTTTGTATGACTATTCTCTATAATAGTAAGATTAATACGTTCATTAGGTGTGTGAAATGGGTTCCGATGCTGAACGCCTTCTAATGGATAGGTCAGGAAATTTGGCCTGTCAGTTCAGTATATTACGTGAGCAGCAGCATATTTGTGTGAAACCTTACGAACCCAGCTGCTTCCACTTATTAATGTTAACTTGGCGTTATACATGAGGGGTCGTGAGGCGCGCATCTGGTATTATATGCCCTTTGATTATTTGCACTGAAAAACGTTTGGCAGGATTAGAATTTGACCAATACTATGAGGTCTCACCATGTAGAATGTCGGTAATCTTTATTATGAGTTTTCCTAGAGGTTTTATTTATTTTTGTTTTTATAATCACGTTTTAGAGCCTAAGTGTACTACAGAGCGCAAGCAAATGCTCAATTTCTGAGTCATCGCTTTTTCGAATTTTGATGGATTTTTTCTTTATTTTTAACTTATATGTGAATGACACACTCCTTCTATGCCAATGGGGTTCTTGTAGAGAGGATCCGCCTTAATGTATTAATACATTTGATGAAATCCTCTGTGGGTTCTTGGGAGGAAACGTCACTATTTAAACCTATTAAGGTGCTGACGCATTGTTCTAAACATTATATGACTAATAATGTCATTTTTAAATATTTTTGAGATTTTTAGATTTTTATAACTTTTCGTGCATCGGCCATGATTTTTCATTGGGGGGGGGAAAATTGTCTGGCAGTTAACTACCTAAGCAAAACCTTAAAAATTTAATGTCTGATATTTATGAGTCACAGGGGTGGTGCCCCAGGCCAGAAGGAAGTTTTTGTGGGGGGTTTTTGGGCAATCAACCGTGCCCTCTTGCTCCCCGTGGCGTACGCCCTATGATGATGGGGATAACTTGGGACACTAAGTACTGCGTAAAATGCCCGGGGTCAAGATATTCACTCTTTTTTGAAGAAATTCAATTAGTTCACAGAGCTGTGCAAAAACTGCGCGATCGCTTCTTCCATAAGAAAAAAGGGAGAAGGGTTGGGAATGATGCTGATATCCTCATCCCGGGTCGGTGCGCGTGTAGATTATACATTTAGTGAACATTATGTGTAGATCATCTTGGGAGGCCCAATAGGCCCTAAAGAATGAGGGAACACCAAATCCGAAGGGGCTCACCAATTTGCCGAAGGGCTCACAAGCCTGAGGGGTCATCAAGTCCGAGGGTCACCAAAGTCTGAGGGGCAACAGAGCCTGAATGGGCTGGCTAAAGCCAGAGTGGCCCATTTGCTTATGTGTCAGCGCCCTTGACTAAACCCTGATTCGAATATTCCGCAACGTTGACGTGCTGTTTCAAGCATCTAGCGGATCCGGGGGAGGGGCGTTAGCCTCCATATTTTCTGATATTGTCGAAATTTGAACGTATTTTTTCCACTGTAGAGGAACAATTAATAAACGTTTACAAAGGCATGATTTGTCTTAAAACCATTTCAATAAGGTACACGGAAGCCAAATCCGATAGTTTTTCGATTTGATGAACTTTTTGGAAATTTAGTCACCCCTGGTCCAGGTTCTGGATCGCCAGTGTTTAAGGACGCTGGAAGGAACGGGGGGGCAGGGGGGGGGGGGCCGGCCAAAGCCGCCCCCCCCCCCAACATATTTCAGATTTTAACATTCGCCTTTGGCGTGCATGGAAAAGAATCTACTTCAGAATGCTCTGCCACCCCCCACGCACACTTTCGGAAGGTTCGCAGCGCTGTGCTGTCTTACATTTAGAGACGAAAAAATATCCGGAGCTTTTCTGTCGCTTCATTTTTCGCGATCACGGCGCCGAACCAGTTCAAGTTTCGGTGCCGAGGTGGGCTGTATTTTCTGGCTTAAATTGGGTTCAAAGACGAGCTCCATGCTCCAAACTATGGGAACCGAATCTAGGTATTTCGTTCACTATTTCGATCCGCGTGGTCAAAAGGGTGTTGTTAGTATAATTTTAATCCGTTTTGCTTCAATATTAAATTGCCCCAAATTTTTGACCAAAACATCAAAAACTGTCTTTGGGTGGTTTGGTCTAATTTGGGTCCACTAAGATCACACCAAATGAATAAAACTCAAGAAAGCTAGACTGTAATTGGACCAGCAGATCGATTAAAGAATTTTACCCAGTCGGTCGCAATAGTTTGGACATAAGCTTCGTGTTTGGAAGAGTTCGTCAACGCGCATTTAATGTCCAAGAAATATATGCTGCCCGGTGGCGGAGTTTAACGTTATAAAAGAGGGAGGTGTGACTTCAATCTCGTAACTGCTTTTTAGTCCTTAATACGTCAAAGCTCTGAGCCAATGGAAGGCGTTTCGCTAAAGCTCTCGGCCAATGGAAGGAGTTCTAAAGTTAGCGACTAGCGAGTCCACGTTTCTATTTGTATGTATTGCGTAACGCTCGCAGTTCCAAGCCGGAGATTTTGATACCTCGCATCTACAAGCTTGGAATGACTAAAGGAATGAATGGAATGAACCTTTGTTCATTCAAGAAAGTAGCAGACAACATATTGTCTACAAAGTTGTGCTTTCCATATGATATTTTCGACCAGGCCCAAAAATGCGGCAGATCCATATATGTGGAACAACATATATGAAAAGGAAAACGCAAAAAGTCGAAAATACTTCGCAGAATGGGGGGGCTCAGAGCACTATTGGGGGGTGCCCAACTCAGCACAGGGGGGGGGGGCCTGGGCATCCCCAGGACATATAAAGTTCCGCCCCTGCTGCCAGGCTGTGATTGTGGGAAGGGTCACTGGCTTCTGCGTCTTTGATAAAGCCGTCTGGTATTGGTATGTATGTACAGTCGGTCTATTATGTATTTTCCTTTTTTAGTTTCTAAAACTCATCTAATTTCACTTCTGTGTACTTGAAGGACTGATACAAGGTAACATATGGTATCCTACCTAGGTAGGTACTGCATGTTCCCTTAAATAAGTCCTTCATTTTCACTGAGGTGAAATTCGATGAGTTTTAGAAACTATAAAAGGGAAGATACATAATAGACCGACTGTACATACATACCGGACATGTGCCTGGATCCGTGATCCAGCTGAGATCCGGATCACTGTGTCCTGTGTCCTGGGATCCACATGGGTCACTAGATCCAGGTACACAATAAGCCGAGAGATCTACAAAGATACCAGATCCTGATATATTTTATGCTGAGGGATCCACTGGGATCCTACATCGAGCTTCGGGATCCAGGCACGCTTGTAGGTAGTTACCTGCTTCTTGCTAATTATATTATAAGGGAGAATCCATTACAACATCTGTTTGCTAACCTACAAGATAATTTGCAGGTACTTATTATCTTCATAGTGCATACGCAAAATAGAGACCAAAATGTTTGATGTCAGTCCCTACATCTTGTGTCTCACAATATGAGCCTCGTTTAAAGTAAATATCCACTTGATCCCAGATCCTGAAGCATTTTACGCCGAGACATTATGGAGGATTTCAGATCTTCATGCATTGTACGATGAGGGATCCACTGGGATCCAAGATCCTCATGCGTTTCATGCCGAGGGATGCACTGGAATCCCAGATCCAACTTAAGGATCCAGGCACAAGTCTGGTACATACATACATACCAACAATCCATTTATTGTGGTTCAATCGAACCCCACTGCAATAAGAAGTGCTCAGCGCCTGCAAATCCAACCACGGAACTCAATATCAATACGCATATTTTGGTCCGACTAGCTGAGCTTCAATAACATCAGCCATTCACAATGCAATCCGAAGAAAAGGAGGAGAAACATCAATTTCATTTCATTGGATCAGGTTTTCTATATTTGTATTAAACCTAGCGACGCATGAAGGTCAATATATCCTTATCCAATATGCCCTAATCCCTTATTCCTTGTGCTCTCATCGCGACTCCTTATATAATAAATATGTCGACTTTCTGGTCAAATCAACAAATCAACGGATTAGTGACCAGCCGGAGATTCCTAGTGTACTTTTCTGAAACAATATTATGTAACTTGACAAAGCAGCGTTACATAATCAGTTTCCAGTCAGGGGCAGCGGAAGCGGGGGAGTGGGCAGAGGGGGCAAGGATCTCCCCATCGAAAGACGTGGGGGCAAACATATCGTTTTTCCCCAAAAATACACGCTTCGAACGCTCATATTTTCGAAGTCGGATATCGAAAGCCATTATGTCAGACCACATACCTACGAAGGCGTTTTCTTTTAACACGCGCCCTGCAGAGGGGGGGGGGTCAAAATCCGCCCACCCCTCTGGTTTGTCGAGAATAATGGAAAAACGGTGGCGCCCAGCGCCACCATTTTGCATACGTTTTCGAAAATAAACTACCCACTGTACGCACAATCATTGGCTCCAGATCATTTCAGGTCAGGTCACCAAACCAGGTCACGTGATGACCACACCTCCAAAACGTGTTCGGTCGCATGCAGACATAGTTTTTGAACAATTTGTTTCAAACTTGCAGGCTGCCATAAGGTCACAGATACCTACAATTTGCTTATCACGGATTTCTGATACGGTTGACCCGGTCAGGGTCAATTTCGTGACCACCAACACTGGTTTGTCAATAACTCTCGACATAATAAAGATAGGAACGTGAAAACGGTACTTATGTGTTTGTCTAGTCGTGGAACGTCTCACATCATGAAATATGACCTACTTGGGTCACCACTTGACCTTGACCTGAGGTCACATTTCTCATTTGACCTTACCTTCTAAAAATTATTATTGGAAGTGCCTGGAGGAGAAAAACATTATGACTTCAAACGTATTGCCTTATCTTTGCTAGTTAAAAAGTTATAAACAATACTCAAAAATATTCGTTTTGACTTTCAATGACCTCTGGAGCCTTTACTATTGACCTGAGCTCAACTTTGAGGGCACGACGTCGATTCCAAATTTTAAGAGCTTTCGATTGTTCATGACAATTTGATCCTAGTTATCATAGTTACTCAGATAAATTTGGGTATCTGAAGCGAAGTCCTAAATCTGGATAATCTGACCTGTGATGACCTCTCGTGACCTTAATATTAACCTGACCAAGTAAGATCAAAGTGCTTTCCTTAGAGATTGTCTCCAGCTATCTAAAACTTTTTTTTTCGTGCACGGTTACGTATGTATCGGACGCTGCACTGACGAGGGTTAATATACTTACTCGTGTTTTAGGTAGAGGCAAGTAACATACCTCATCCATGCCATTTGATGTTAAAACCGTGTGCGGAATGCAAATTGCAATACGTTAAAATGTATCTTATTTAACTCATTTTGTATTACAAATGCTAACCAAATTTATTAAGTGATAGTCATAGTCATAGTCATATAATGTTTATTGTAAATCGTTCCAACATTCATGACTGTTGATATCAACAAATTGAACTAAATATGATAATCCACTTGTAAGTGGATTATATACATGTGCCTGAATTGTTTAATGTGTAGGTATATGAAACATGTGCCTGGATCCAAGATCCAGCTGAGATAAGGATATCTTGTGTCCTGTGTCCCGGGATCCACATGGGACACCAGATCCAGGACCCAGGTACACAATAAGCCGATGGGATCCACAAAGGTTTCCATAGATTCCTGATATATTTTATGCCGATGGGATTCCAATGGGATCCCAGAACCAGCTTTGGGATCCA
This sequence comes from Semibalanus balanoides, assembly GCA_014673585.1. Classification (NCBI taxonomy): domain Eukaryota; kingdom Metazoa; phylum Arthropoda; class Thecostraca; order Balanomorpha; family Balanidae; genus Semibalanus; species Semibalanus balanoides. The sequence goes on from VOPJ01009412.1 coordinate 28,111, forward strand.
GGCACGCTGGTAGGTATATACTTCTTGCTAATTTTATCATATTATAAAATTATTTACAATATATAAGTTTGCTTATAGGTACAACTTACAAGGCAATGTGCAGGTACTAATTATCTACTTAGCACATACTATACATACGCAAAATAGAGACCATAAATTGCTATGTCAGTCCCTGCATCTTGTGTTTCAAGATTTAAGGCTCAGAGCAGGGCTAAAAAAACTGAAATCCCAGATCCTGAAGCATTTTACCCCGAGGGATCCATAAAGATCCCATATATGCATGCATTTTGCGCAAAGGGATCCACTGGGATCCAAGATCTTCATCCATTTTATACTGAGGGATCCACTTGGATCCCAGATCCAACTTTGGGATCCAGGCCCAAGTCTGGTGTATATTGACTCTAGCTGATATCCCCAGAAGAAATTATACATTCAGACCCTCTTGAACATACTCGTATGAATTGTAATACCATTTATTTTGTCTTGATAACTTGTCAATTAAGTAAATTTATTCAACTTTCTGCTTACGATACCATAACTTGCTTGCTTTTATTAATTTTATTTGCTTTTATTATTGCTTTTATTCAACTTTTGCTTACGATACCATAACTTAAGTCAGAAGTTGTTGGATAATATCTGCGATGGTGCATTTTCAGGATTATTTTGGGATCCTTTTTAATGATGCAACCACTTTTACTATAGCAATTGAATTGAAATCAGCATTATAATACTATTTCTCTTGCGCTGAAAATCTCTGGAGCTGGTTTTACTTTTCTGAAGCTTCTATAATATACCGAAGCACATATATGTCAAATCAGCCACCATGAACATAAGGCATTCGGCACCACTTGCTGCTGTCATGCCGCCTTGGCAAGTTGAAGCTTTAGCTCTTAAGTAGGATGGTTGTTTGCCACGCAGCGTGACAGAATGTAGGCATAGTGTGCGGAAACACCAGACGCGTGACGTTCGAGCGACCCGGCTACATATGCAGGTCATGAGGCGTGGTAACTCGCGGTACAAACGGCCACGACACGTCACGGTCACGACACGTACTGCGGCCTGCAGAGGGACCTATTTGGATATATTTACTGGCAATGTGTGTGGTTTATATTTACATGAATTTCATCTCCAAATGTTTTGCAGACCGTTATTGTTGTAAGTCGGGGGTTTGGATGCCCCATACACGTGCACACGTGCACACCCTCTTTTATATCTCAGGAACGGCTGAGCCATGTATTATTGTGCAAACTATTAACTCGAGCCAAAACAAAGAAAACAAAAGAGACAACAAAAACAAACACTCACAAGACAAAAAGTCATATAAACCTCAAGAACTAAACCAAAATCATAAGAAAAACATATAAAATGAAGAAAAACATAATATGAAGAAAAACAAGAACAAGACAACAGCGAAGGGCGCCTCCGGCGCCCTTCGACTACTATGGGCTGAAATCGCCGTTAGGCGACAGGCCAATCATTTTTAAACAGCTGACCTGACCGATTATATTCGGATTGGGTAAGCGGTTAGGGACCTTTCAGCCGCCGCCTTTCCACAAGTCAGGGCGGGGGGCTCTGCACGTGCGCACTTGCACACCTCAATTCGATATCTCAGGAACGGCTGAGCCGATTGTGTTCATATTTGGTGCGTGGTTAGGGTCCTCTCGGCCTCCACTTTCTCACACGTCAGGGTTAAGTATCGCCTCACGTGCGCACGTGCGCACCATTTTTCGTATCTCAGAAGCTATTTACCCGATCGAGTTGAAATTCGCCAAACATTTTCTTTGCGCTCGCTCGTTTATCGCCAACTACGGCGTCTTATAGGTTTCAGGTAGAGTAGCTTCGTGTTACAAAGGTGAAACCATTCAAACTGCACTGGTTTTAACAGTGATACATTATAATAAAAAGCTTCAGTGCGTGCGTCAGTCCACAACACAAACTTCAAAATAAACTTGAAGGTCAGATTTCTGATAATAATATTTAAAAAAAAACATGCTAATAGACCCGCACAAGCGCAGCATACTGCGGTTGTGCGGGTCTATCAGCGTTTTTAGTCTTTATATAATGCAAATAAAGACTGCACTCGTATCCGGATAGTGACAGACGCGCTCTCTAATCCTGTGTCGGCTGCCTTTATTGTCTCACGGAGCTCCACAAAACCGACCGACTGGTGTGGCATTACAGCGCCATGAGCCAGAACGCAAACTCGTCCCAACGCCGCGCCGCACGACCATGGGACATCCCCCAGCTGGAGGAGACACTGCTGACACATATGACAGTATAACTGAATACCGAAGTTGACAGTGAGATATTAATTTTAAGGGCGTAATGTCACGCGTCGGTTAACAACGTTGGCTTTGCGCTGGTTCGAGACGGATTTACGGAAGGTCTTTATGTTGGCAAGCACGACCAGGAGCCATAAATCGTCAGCAGGTGGTAGCAATACCGGATGAATGTCACCAGCGAGGTGAATGTAAGTGCAAATTAAAGCATGGACGAGGGATATGTGGGCATGCATATGCACATACAAGCGGAAATGTTGTCATCAAATACGTTTGCAAAGCTGTTCGTGTCCGCTATTTGAAATAGTGTAGCCAATGTGTGAAACATTACTAGTAAGGCATGCATGGCATGAAGCAGACGGAGCGAGTTATTTCATTTGTGTCCGGCAACCTGATAGCATTGTTTTGTTTGATGCAATGTAAGCAATACTTTACCTGCACTTTCTGTGGCACTTTAGTTATTTTTATTTCTGATTCTTCACACTGGGAAGGATGAATTCGAGTCAGCACGTGCTTTCCCTGCAATGATATTTCCAATTTTTTTTTTAATCGTATGGGATGGTGAGAGTTTCTTCAGTTGTGTTAAATATCTTTCACGTAGCCTATACCATTCGTTATTTTCCGGCCAGTTTATCAGTGTATAAACTTTTGGCATAATCGTGCAGTGAAACGGTAAGTTATCCTGAAACCCACGCAAGCAAGCGAGCGTAGCGAGCAAGCAGCCGACGAAGTCGGATTTTGGTTGCCCTGCTGTAACTCGTTAGTGAGGCCGTTCGCGGCCTCACTCCTCGTCTGACTAGTAGCATGCATGGCAGAAGCAGACGTGAGCGAGTTATTCACTTGTGTCCGCAACTGATAAGCATTGTTGTTTGATGCAAAGTAGCAATACTTATGCACCTTTCTGTGGCAGCTTAGTTTTTTAATTTCTGATTGCTCGACCTGCGGAGGTGATTCGAAGTCGAAGCACGTTGCTTATCCTGCAACTTGGATATTCATGTTTTTTTTTTTTAATCTATGATTGAAGTTTCTTCAGTTTGTGGTTAATATTTCACTAGCCTATAAATGTGTTATTTTAAGACCAAGTTATCAGTGTATACTTTTTAATAATCAGTGCAGTGAAACGGTAGTTATCCTGAAACCCACGCAAGCAAGCGAGCAAGCAAGCACGATGAAGTCTGATTTGGGCCCATCTGTAAGACTACGTTAGTGAGGCCGCTTCGCGGCCTCACTCACTCCGTCTGAATTATAGTGCAAACGTGTAAGCAAATCGGAACCTTAAAATGAGTTAACAAGGAGCATGCAAATGCTTATGTTTCACAAGCACGTCGAAAATTACAGCTGTTATGAATCAGCGTGTCAAAATGTAAATTTACTGTCTTTCATAATTTCCATTTATGCTTTATAGCAACATTAATTTTTTCTTCTTCTTTTGTTGCAAATAGATACGAGCTATACGTACTACTAAGGGAGTACTATTTCAGCGGAAAAGAGTACAACAGCAGAATATAATATTAACTTCCTTAACTTTTTAGGGAACAATTGGGGTCAGTGTAATAATGTGAATCGGTGTGAAACTAGACGAGTTTGCAGGGGAGCCATTTTCTGAATTATTGGGGGTTCATGCTAAACTTGATAGATTCGATTCCATTCCTACCTGCAATGTCTAGGCCTTATGTTAAAATTTGAAATATTTTTGTTTGGGGGGGGGGGCAAAAGTATACAAATCGAACACCGTTGATGAGTTGATGTGTATGGAATAACAACTCTCTAGGTATCGCTAGTCTGTTATGAAAAAAGAGAACAATTGTTTTTGTTCAGCATGGTGTATGAGATAGTGCTACATGCCATATGATAAGCCGTTGTGTGAACAGCTGCTATTTACTATTGTGCAGCTGGTGCAGCATTCCCAGATGTTCTGAAGGCCAACACATTTATCTTCACGTTATCTTTTTTCTGTCGTTTGATTAATTGTGTGTGTCGAAACAGAATCATTTATCGCGATTCAGACGCTAGTCTGAAGTTCCAGAGACAAAGCAATATATTTCTCGTAGTGCTTGAGCAAGGAGCATGAATATATTTTAAATGTATTTTCAATCGACCTTCTCCTTG
>VOPJ01009413.1:0-32501 GCA_014673585.1 Semibalanus balanoides
CGGGTGTAGCTGTGTGTTCGGTGACAAGCAGATGTAGCTCTGCGTTCGGTAACAAACGGATGTAGCTCTGTTTGCGTGAGGCTTGCCTTCAGGCTTCACGTGCGAGCTGGAGCAGGGGAGCCGCTTCGGAAGTCGATCGCTTGCTACCGCTGCCCGCTGCCGTTGGCCGGTGGAGCTGTACCATACTGAGTCGGGACGTGGCCGGGGATTGTGTGTCTATTCTGAATGGCCGAGAGTTTTAAATGTCCTGCATATTTGAATGCACTGTATGCTGATTTGGTCCATGTTGCCTTACATGATGTAAGCGCTTGCAGCTCATACAGCGTCGCCGAATTATTTAGAATAATCGAGAACCTACCTCACCCATACCGAACGGTTCACGGCACCTACCAACACCACGTGTTACCATGATCAAATAACTCGCATTTATTTCGAACGTGGCCCCGGTGCTGAAAGAATTTGACGCGACTCGGTTCACCTTGTACTTCTGCGCTGCTCAGCCCCGGTCCCGAGGCGCCGCGTGTCCCGAGGCGCGGTGCCTCGGACACGCCCCGCCCCCCCCTTCCCCGTATCAGCGGCAGAGTGGGTCTTCCAGAGGGCAGCCCTGGGGTCCAGCTTGCCACTGCCAGACCGGCTAGCTGTGAGCTGAGCTGGACGGCAGCGGCCGTTCTGCTGAGCTCTGACCTGATGGTGCCGCTCATTGCAACCCGCCGTCCGCGCCCACCCCATCCCCGCCCCCGAAATAGCCGGCATGGGAGGCATTCGACTGACTGTTCAACACAGACGCCGGCGCACCCTGGCTCCGATCGGATCTGGATTCGCAGCCGTCTGCCGCCGCCACTGTTGCCGCGGCCCTGGGGCTGAGACGGGGAGCCGGGACGGTGCAGGTGGTGCGTATCAGACCGACGGCCCACCGGAGACCCGACCCGCCGCCGCTGTTGCTGCGGCCCCGGGGCTGAGACATTGAGTCGGGGCTGAGAAGGTTAGCCGTCAGACCGGCGTGGTAGATAGGAGGTGCGCGTCAGACCGGCGGTCCACCGGAGACCTGACCCGGGCTGGCCCGCCGCGCTGCTCTGTCAGTCGTCCGTAGCTGGCCCGCCGCGCTGCTCTGTCAGCTCGTCAGTAGTCTGGCCCGCCGCGCTCTCTGTCAGTCGTCGTAGCTGGCCAGCCGCGTGCTTGTCAGTCGTCCGTAGCCTGGCCGCCGCGCTGCTCTGATCAGTCGTCGCGTAGCTGGCCCCGCCCGCGCTGCTCTTGTCAGTCGTCAGTAGCTGGGCCCGCCGCCGCTGCTACTATCCAGTCTCCGTGGAGCTGCCCCGCCGCGCTGCTCTGTCAGCGTCCGTAGCTGGCCGCCCGCGTGCTCTGTCAAGTCGTCAGTAGCTGGCCCGCCGCCTGCTACTGTCCAGTCGTCCGGTTAGCTGGCCGCCGCGCTGCTCTGTCAGTCGTCCGTAGCTGGCCCGCAGCGCTGCTTTCTGTCAGTCGTTCCGTACGCTGGCCCGGCCGCGCTGTCTTCCGCTGTCCCCAGTTCCCCACCGTCCAGTACCGCTCCGCCCGCGCTGCTCTGTCCAGTCGTTCCGTAATTGGCCCGCCGCGCTGCTCTGTCAGTCGGCAGTAGCCTGGCCCGCCGTTCGTCTGCTCTGTCAGTCGTCCGTAGCTGGCCCGCCGCGCTGCTCTGTCAGTCGTCAGTAGCCTGGCCCGCGACGCACGCTCTGAATTATTCACACCAAAACTGGAGGTATACAGATGAATGGAAGCGCCGGCGGCCTGCCGCGACTGCCGGATGGAGGGCTGCTGAGGGCCGAGCGGGAGGTGGTGCCGTGCGGGCGCTGAAGAGCCGGAGCGTGATGCCGTGCGGGCTGCTGAGGGCTGACGTGATGCCGTGCTGGGCTGCTGAGGGCTGGAGCGTGGTGCCGTGCTGGGCTGCTCTGAGGGCCAAGCGTGGTGCCGTGCTGGGCTGCTGAGGGCCCAGAAGCGTGATGCCGTGCTGGGCTGCTGAGGGGCTGGATGCGGTGGGTGGCCGTGTCTTGGGGCTGCTGAGGGCCGGAGCGTGATGCCGTGCTGGGCTGCTGAGGGCCAGAGCGTGATGCTGTGCTGGGCTGCTGAGGGCCGGAGGATGGTGCCGTGCTGGGCTGCTGAGGGCCAGAGCGTGATGCCGTGCTGGGCTGCTGAGGGCCGGTAGCGTGATGCCGTGCTGGGCTGCTGAGGGCTAGAGCGTGATGACGTGCGGGCTGCTGGGGCTGGAGCGTGATGCCGTGCTGGGGCTGCCTGAGGTGCCAGACGCGTGATGCCGTGCTGGGCTGCTGAGGGCTGGGAGCGTGGTTGCCGTGCTGGGCTGCTTGAGGGCCGAGGAATGGTGGCGTGCTGGGCTGTCTGAGGGCTGACGTCGTGGTGCCTGTGCTGGGGCTGCTGAGGGCCAGAGCGTGATGCCCTGCTGGGCTGCTGAGGGCTGGAGCGTGATGCCGTGCTGGGCTGCTGAGGGCCGGAGCGTGATGCCGTGCTGGGCTGCTGAGGGCTGGAGGATGGTGCCGGTTTCAGCACCCTCATTTTTGCGCTTATTTATCCCAGGCACGTAGCTAGTATTTTTATCAGGGGGAGGGGCATGTCGATGGTGAATGCAATTTCGCTCCTAAACCATATGTTGTTAACCGGAGGGGAGAGGGTAGGGTCGGATCGGATCGGATCGGATCGGATCGGATCGGGTCGTCAGAGAATCTTATTATATCTAGTAGTGTAAAATAGTTTTCTTCAGGGGGAGGGACTATGGCCTCCGTGACCCCCTCCCCTCCTTGCTATGTCCTTGACTTTATCCTTAGCAACTATGGTGAATTCATGCAGGAATGGATTGAGTCTCAAATTGTTCCATCAAGCGACATTGGAACAACACATAATTGATCAGACCGAAGTTCATCGCCAAATTCTTCGCCACATTTGACGGGTCACGAATTTTCTGACCCCCCACACACACACACACACACACTTACATAAGGAATATAAAACACCTCTCTGCAAACTTAACGTTTGTTGAAACTTATCAGTGAAGCCCTCCTCTCTGCGTGATGTTTACCGCCATATCATGAATTTGAAAGCATCGCAAATCTCTGACGAATTTGTACTCCATTGCTTGTGGCTGGAAGCGGTCACAGGTCAGTTTTGTTCAGCGACCGGCGGTGTCTGTCAGTCGGAGTTTGTGCTGAGAAGCGGTTCGGTGAGGTTGGAGACATGCTGGAGCGCTGCCTTCTGTGAGGCCAGGATAGTGCTGGGTGCTGGAACGCTGCCTACTGTGAGGCTAGGGTAGTGCTGGGTGGTGGAACGCTGCCTACTGTGAGGCCAGGATAGTGCTGGGTGCTGGAACGCTGCCTACTGTGAGGCTAGGGTAGTGCTGGGTGGTTGAACGCTGCCTTCTGTGAGGCTAGGGTAGTGCTGGGTGGTTGAACGCTGCCTTCTGTGAGGCTAGGGTAGTGCTGGGTGGTGGAACGCTATAATCGATGGTGGACTTGGCCAAGTGGTGTTGATGGATGCATGGACTGGGCCGAGTGGTGTTGGTCGTTATTTAGAGCAGAAGGCTGATGTGAGCACTGAAATACAGCGGGTCAGATGGTTGAAACGCCATGCTGAGTGGTGAATTAACACAGCGGAGCGGGGTCAGTGGGGACAGGCTGGCCTGCAGTGGAGCTGCAGTGGCCGCGGATTACCAGCCGCAGAGCGCGCCGGCCGTTAAGCCGCGTCGTTAATCCGTCTGGTCGGGGCCGAGCTGCTGCACTGTCGGCTGTGCACGGGCGGCCGGCGCGTTGCTTGTCAATCGCGCCCGACGGTTGGCGCTAATGGAGGAAAAGAATGTACTGCAGCCTGAGGTGCCACTCCCTGGCTTCGTGTCGGCGGCGCGTAGCAGTTGCGGATCCATTCAGATGGCGTGTGTGACGCGCGGCGCGGCGTGTTAAAAACGCCGGCTGTCGGCGGCCGCTCTGCCGAGCCGTGAGGCACCGACGAGTCTTCCTTGTCCGAGGCCGGCCCGCAAAACAGGACACGTGCAATTGTGGTGCCGCGCGTTTTCTGTGGCGTCACGCCATCCTCGGGCGCTGGAAACGGAAACTCGGACGCGGTAACTTGATAAGCTGTATGTACAAAACTTTTGCATGGCAAATTTAATTATTTGTATTTTTAGCATCGCAGTTTATCGCGTGATAGTTTGTGCTGTTTGGCCTACCTATTTATTCTGGGAAGCGCCGGTTATCAGGCAGTCAAAATACCACAATTTTTCTAATATTCTGAGCATTCTTTTTTACTCATATTGTATCGAATAAAATAGTAAATAGACTTCTCATTACTCGCACCTTGTACCGCACCGCTCCCGCATCGTTAGAGTTTCGAAGCATTGACGTTTTACGCTAATAATGTGATATTACTTATCAGTAATCAGATTGATGTAATGTCAAATCAGCCATGCCTACAAAATACCAAGAGATATTAATTGCATTATGTGTGTCAGTGTGTGACTCATTGTTTGCAGTTCCGCATGAAACGTGCGTGTCTGCAGTTTTACATTTGTATTTCTTAACAAATACATCCACTAGCGGATCCAGGGGGCGGCAGGGGCTTTAGCCCCCCTCCCCCATATTGCCTGAAATCGATGAAATTTGACATATTTTCCACTGTAGAGGGAAATCTAATAAACTTTTGCCAAGGCATATTTGTATTAAATCGTTCAGTAAGGTACAAAGAAACCAAATCCGATGAGTTTTTCGAATTTATGAAATTATTTTAAATTGAGCCTCATGCCCATGTTCTGGATCCGCCAGTGAATACATCAGGTTCTTCCTCGTGACACCGCTGTCTTTTGCAACTTGAAAGGGAAGTCGACGCATGACTCCCTGGCCTTATCTCTATATTGATCGGTGTTCTGGTGCCCAGTAGAGTCTGTGGGGTGTGTGAGGCGCCCAGTCGAAGCCTGCCGCGCGCCGCTGCCCGCCGTGCTGCCTGTGATGGCGCTGCGGCCGCTGACTGCGCGCCGCTGGGGCACCTGTGCCTGCCTGTTGATGGCGCTGCTGCGGCGGCGGCTGTTTGGGTGGCGTTGCCGGCAGGCCTGGCAGTGCACGCTGCTCTGTCTGCCAACTGGTCGTCCAGAGGCCGTGTCGTCCCAATCGAACGCAGGCGGTCGTCCGCCGACGTTATCTAGGTCAGGGACCGACCGCCGCTGGTCACCGGCTGCCCCAGGGCACCCAGCTTCCCGGAGACAGACTGACATCCGACGTCATATAGCCAGACATGTGCCTGCGTCTGGGATTCAGATTAGATCTGGATCTTTGTGTCCTGTGTCCCGGGATTCACATGGGACATCAGATCCAGGTAAAGAATAAGTCGAATGATCCACAAAGATCTCGGATCCTGATATATCTATGCCGAGGGATCCACTAGGATCACGTATCCAACTTTGGAATCCAGACTCGCTGGTAGGTACCTACTTCTTGCTAATTGTATCATATTGGACAACTCATTACAATATGATGATTCATTCATTTCATTCATATGATTCATTACAATATAATATTTGCTTATAGGTATAACTTTACGAAATAAATTTGCAGGACCTGATTATACTACAAGTAAAATACGACATACGCAAAATTGAGAATAGATAGCAAAATAGAAATAGAGACAAATTCAGTCCCTGCATTTTATCTCTGTTGACGCATGTTTCAAGATCTGAGTCTCGTTTGAATCAGAGGTCCACTGAGATCCCGGATCCCGAAGCATTTTACGAGGAGGGATTCAGTAGTATCCCAGATCGAAAGTGTAACACTCCTATTGCATTCTATGTAACACTCCTATTGAATCCCTCTGCATTTCACGCAGAGGGATCCACTGGGATCCAATATCTTCATGCATTTTATACCGAGGGTCGAGGGATCCACTGAGATCCCAGATCCAACTTCGTGATCTAGGCACAGGTCTGCATATAGCATTGGTGCGTCGAGCATTTGCTTTGTTTGGATAATATATCGCCCCCATCCCTGACTCCGTTACCGATCACAGTAACCGGCTGCGCCTTACTCGGACTGTCACAGCTCCGCTGAACTACTTGCTCATCAAACCCACAAAGTCTCTACATTGTGACCACCAGGCGCCCGCAAAACAAAAGGAGTGTTACACTTTCGATCTGTCCCGCGTGTGGTGTGAGGTTTCCCAAAACATACATGCCTACCGCTGCTAAATGTCCCACATCGTCATTTATTTCGTTTGGCGCTCCATATAGGACATGACTTTTCCGTCCAAGTGTTATGACAGTGAAAATCAAATCAGCATAATCGCATAAGAACCTAAGCAGCAATAAAACACAAAACATACACATTACAACTACAGCTAAAAGACCACGGTTAGCTCACGCTCATCCATTTCCCGCAGCGCCTACGACACATGGCCGACGTCTACGACTCGCACATTCCCTGGGGCGGAGTTCCACAGAGCACAGGCCCGATAACGGAACAAATTATGGCGTGCTCAGTGCGCACCTGTCACGCACATCTACTACGGCCTGCCGTGCCTAGCAATTGATTGAAAAGAAATTTGGTTCATGTTCGAAATTTGGTTAATGTTTGACGCATGAGATCTCATGTGGATACAATGTCATTTTGTTCCGGCTCGTGACTGACCGCGAATAACCTGTCTGATACGCTTTGTTCGGTCACTTTCACAAGCGGCACTAAGAATGTCCAGCGTTTGGAGGTGGCATCTTTTGGTTGTGGCCGCTACCAAAAGCGGTAACTGATCGCATCCTAAAAAACAGCTGACTTCCCACCACTGAGCCGAATGTCTTTCTGTTGCAGAGGAGCCGGCTAGGGCAGATGGTGGTGCGACACCAGCCAGTACGGGTAAGTCCGGCTCGTCACCCCAACTGTGTTCCTGCTGTGTTCCTGCTGACTGCTCACCGCGCCATCTGTGTTGCCCGATGTCATGAACACATCTTTTGTGAATGTTGGTCCTCGTGTCGCCGCTGAACTTGTATCCCTAGGCAGCCCCTGGAGCTCCCTACTCGCTTCCCGAGAATAGGGGTATGCGCACACAGTATAGGGGCAACCCGGTCCCATTAACCTCATAGCCCTCCACCAAACCATTTTATTCATGCATAACTCACCTGCCCGCGGTCCTGACGGCCTTTGCATTCGGATTTGTCAAGCTATCTTTCAGCTCCAATCGGTCACACTCTTCTAAACAATTTCTGCATCGCATCCAACAGAATCCCCGCCGCCTGGAAACACTCCCTCGTTTATCCTATCTATAGATCCCGAGATCCTACTAATCCTTTAAACTACCGACCCATGTCACTCCTTCCGGTCATTGCCAAAATAGTAGAGCGGGCGGTCCAGCTTCAGCTCTTTTAGTACCTCAGTTCCAACAAACTTCTATCCCCATCCCAGCACGGCTTCCGGCCCCGGCACTCTACCGAAACGGCTCTCTCATTTGCCACGGACAGTATTCTTTCAGCCACTGATCAAGGTCATATCTCTTTATTGTGCCTGATTGACCTGAGTAAATGTTTCGATGTTATAAATCATGATAAATTGGTATAAAACTTCAGCTGCTGGGAGTCGACATAAACTGGTTCAAAAATTATATTAGCGTTCACACTCAGATTGTTAGCATCACTGGCTCTGATGGTCGTATTAGTATCTCTTCCCATTGGCGGATAAAGGGCACCAGGGATCAGGCCCCGCAGGAATCTGGGGGGGGGGGGGCATTCAATACAACTATCCCCGCGGGTTCCCTGTACTGAACGTGAAAAACAATGATCTTGGGATAAAACTGGGAAAGTTACACATTTTTTGGGAAAAATAAAAATGTGTCGTAAGAATTGCCTTAAAGCAGCAGTCAAAATCCTGCTTTTCACAGTCAAAACTAGAAAAATGTCGCGCCGCCTCGCGGCCTAATACAATTTTCGCAATTGCTTATACAACTTAGGAAAACGGGTGCATTAATTATATGAAGCAGAAACGTAGCTTCTCCATTGGGGCCCGGGGGCGACTGAGATGTAAAAATAGCTTAAAGTGCAATTAAAATCCACGAAATGCATATTTCTCTCCGGGTTTGACACCATTTCCTCGTCAAAGTGATTTCGGTGGTCCGGTAAAGCCATGACGCTGATAGGCTCCCTAGGATCGCGTCCCTGTTTGCAATGGCAACGCCACCTCCCGAAAGTTGGGCGGGGGCGAGGAGGCATTCTGAAGTTCCTTCTTTCCATGCCAAACGCCCATAGGCCTAATGTTAAAATCCGAAAATGTTGGGAGGACACGTCCCTCCCGTCCCCCCGGTGGCGGAGCCCATGCATGTTTGGATCCTCCTATCGCTTTCACAAATCAGCACCGCTGCCCTGTTGTGTCCCTGTCGTGTTCCTGCTAGTGCTGTGGCCCTACTGTGTTCCTTCTGTGCTGCTGTGTCCCTGCTGTGGTTCAGTGTGTGACTGTGTACGTCTCTGTGTCGTCAGGTACTGCTGTGGTTCAGTGTGTGACTGTACGTCTGTATGTCGTCAGGTATCTGTGTTCAGTTGTGTGGACTGTGTACGTCTGTGTGTCGTCAGGTTCTGCTGTGCGTCAGTGTTTTGAGTTACGGTCTTTTTTTGTGTGTCGTTCAGCGTACTGCTTGGTTCAGTTTGTACTGTGTACGTCTGTGTGTCGTTCGAGGTTACTGCTGTGGGTGTGTTCAGTGTGTGACTTGTACGGTCTGTGTGTCGTCAGGTACTGCTGTGGTTCAGTGTGTGACTGTTACGTCTGTGTGTCGTCAGGTACTGCTGTGGTTCAGTGTGTGGACTTGTTGTACGTCTGTGTGTCACCAGGTATGCTGTGGTTCAGTGTGTGACTTGTACGTCTGTGTGTCACCAGGTACTGCTTGTTGGTTCGTGTGTGACTGTGTACGTCTGTGTGTCGTCAGGTACTGCTGGTTCAGTGTGTGACTGGTGTACTCGTGTGTCGTTAGGTTCGCTGTGGTTCAGTGTGTGACTGTGTACGTCTGTGTGTCGTATAGGTTCTGCTGTGGTTCAGTGTGTTGGACTGTCTGTACGTCTGTGTTCGTCAGTTACTGCGTGTTCAGTGTGCTGACTGTGTACGTCTGCGTGTCGTCAGGTTCGGGCTGTGGTCAGTGTGTGACTATGTACGTCTGTGTGTGCCAGGGTACTGCTGTGGTTCAGTGTGATGTGTAACGTTCTATACGCTTGTGGTCTCAGGTACTTTCTGTGGATTCAGTGTGGACTGTGTACGTCTGGTGTGTCACCAGGGTAACTGCTTGGTTTCGTGTGGACTGTGTACGTCTGTGTGTCGCAGGTACTGCTGTGGTTCAGTGTGTGATGTGTACGTCTGTGTGTCGTCAGTACTGGCTTGGTTCAGGGTGTGACTGTGTTACTCTGTGTGTCGTCAGTCTTGCTGTGTTCAGTGTGTTGTGACTGTTACGTCTGTGTGTCACCAGGTTACTGCTGTGGTTCAGTGGCGGCTGTGTACGTCGTGTGTGTCGTCAGGGTCTGCTGGGGTTCATGTGACTGTGTAGTTTGTGTGTCGTTCAGATACTGCTTGTTGGTTCAGGGTGTGACTGTGTACGTCTGTGTTTCACCAACGGTACTGCTGTGGTTCAGTGTGTGATTGTGTACGTCTGGTGTGTCGTTCAGGTATGGCTGTGTTTCAGTTGTGACTGTGTACGTTGCGTGTCGTAGGTTCTGCTTGGTTCAGTGGTGTGACTATGTCGTCTGTGTGTCGCCAGTACTGCTCTGTGGTTCAGTGTGTGACTGTGTTACGTCTGTGTGTCGGCCAGATACTGCTGTGGTTTCAGTGTGTGACTGTGTAGTCTGTGTGGTCACCAGTTACTGTGTGGTTCAGTGTGTTGCTGGGTACGTCTGTGTGTCGCCAGTACTGCTGTGGTTCAGTGTTGTGACGTGTACGTCTGTGTGCACCAGGGTATGCTGTGGTTCAGTGTGTGACTGTACGTCTGTATGTCGTCAGGTACTGCTGTGGTTCAGTGTGTGACTGTGTACGTCTGTGTTTCACCAGGTACTGCTGTGGTTCAGTGTGTGACTGTGTACGTCTGCGTGTCGTCAGGTACTGCTGTGGTTCAGTGTGTGACTGTGTACGTCTGTGTGTCGCCAGGTACTGCTGTGGTTCAGTGTGGTGGACTGTGACGTGTTTGTGTGTCGTTAGGTTCGCTGTGTGGTTCAGTGTGTGACTGTGTACGTCTGTATGTCGTCAGTACTGCTGTGGTTCAGTGTGTGACTGTGTAACGTCTGTGTGTCGTCAGGTAGGTACTTGATGTGTTCAGTGTGTGACTTGTACGTCGTGTGTCGTCAGGTACTGCTGTGGTTTTCAGTGCATTGTGACTGTGTACGTCTGTGTTCCAGGTTACTGCTGTGGCTTCAGTGTGTGTGACTGTGTACGTCTGTGTTGTCGTCAGGTACTGCTTGTGGCAGGTGGACTGTGTACGTCTGTGTGTCGTTAAGGTTCTGCTGTGGTTCAGTGATATACTGTGACTGTGTACGTCTGGTGTGTGCCGTTAGGTTCTGCTGGTGGTTCAGTGTGTGACTGTGTACGTCTGTGTGTCGTTAGGTTCTGCTGTGTTCAGTGTGTGACTGTAGTACGTCTTGGTGTTTCGTTTTTTTTTTTTTTCCCCAGGTATCTTTGTGGTTCAAGTGTTGTGACTGTGTACGTCTGTTGTGTTCGTAGGTTCTGCTGTTTGTTCAGTTGTGTGACTGTGTACGTCTGTGTGTCGTTTAGGTTCGCTGTGTTCAGTGTGTGACTGTGTACGTCTGGTGTGTTCGTTAGGTCTGCTTGGTGGTTCAGTGTGTGACAGTGTACGTCTGTGTGTGCGTTAGGTTGCTGCTTGGTTCAGTGTGTGGACCTGTGTACTGTCTGTGTGTCACCAGGTACTGCTGTGGTTCAAGTGTGTGGACTGTGTAACGTGCTGTGTGTCGACGGTACTGCTGTGGTTCGTGTCTGTGACTGTGTACGTCTGTGTGTCGTCAGGGACTGCTGTGGTTCAGTGTGTGACTGTGTACGTCTGTGTGTCGGTCAGGTACTGCTGGTTGTTCAGGGTGTGGACCTTCGTTACGTCTGTGTGTGTCACCAGGTACTGCTGTGGTTCAGTGTGTGACTGTGTACGTCTTGTTTGTCATTCGTCGGTTACTGCTGGGGTTCAGTGTATGTGACTTGTGTACGTCTGTGTGTCGTCAGATTACTGCTGATGGTTCAGTGTGTGACATGTGTACGTCGTGTTTCACCAGGTTACGCTTGTGTTCAGTGGTGATTTGTTACGTCTGTGTGTCGTCAGGTACTGCTGTTGTTCAGTGGTGACTGTGTACGTCGCGTGTCGTCAGTTCTTCTTGTGGTTCAGTGTGTGACCTTGTACGTCTGTGTGTCGCCAAGGTTACTGCTGTGCGTTCGTTGGTACTGTGTACGTCGGTGTGCCAGTACTGCTGTGTTCAGTGTGTGACTGTGTACTCTGTGTGTCACCAGTTACTGCTGTGGTTCAGGTGTGACTGTGTACGTCTGTGTGTCGCCAGGTTACTGCTTGTGGGTTCAGTGTGTGACTTTGTACGTCTGTGTGTCACCCAGAGTACTGCTGTGGTTCCCAGTGTGTGGACTGTGTACGTCTGTGTTGTCGCCAGGTACTGCTGTGGTTCAGTGTGTGACTGTGTTACGTCTGGTTTCACCAGGTACTGCTGTGCGTTCAGTGTGTTGACTGTGTACTCTTGTGTCTCGTACTGCCTTGGTTCAGTGTGTGACTGTGTAGTCTGTGTGTCGTCAGGTTACTGCTTGTGGTTCAGTGTGTGACTGTTGTACGTACTGTGTGTCGTTAGGTTGTCGCTGTGTTCAGTGTGTGACTGTGTACGTCTGTATGTCCGTCAGTACTGCTGTGGTTCAGTGTGTGACGTGTACGTCTGTGTGTCGTCGGTAGGTACTGATGTGGTTCAGTGTGTGACTGTGTACGTCTGTGTGTCGCCAGGTACTGCTTGTGGTTCAGTGTGGACTTGTACTTCTGGTGTCCGCCAGGTACTGCTGTGGTTCAGTGTGTGACTCGTACGTTGTGTGTCACCAGTACTGCTGTGGTTCGTGTAGTGACTCGTGTACGTCTGTGTTGTCGCCAGGGGTACTGCGTGGTTCAGTTGTTGTTGATGTGTACGTCTGTGTGCTCACCAGTTACTGCTGTGGTTCAAGTTGTGACTGTGTACGTCTGTGTGTGGCCAGGTACTGCTGTGGTTCAGTGTGTACTGTGTACGTCTTGTGTTTCACCAGGTACTGCTGTGTTCAGTGTGTGGACGTGTACGTCTGTGTGTCGTCAGGTACTGCTGTGGTTCAGTGTTTACTGTGTAGTCTTGTTGCTGTCGTTCAGTATGGCTGTGGGTTCAGTGTGGTGACTGTGTACGTCTGTTGTGTCGTTAGGTTCTTTGCTGTGTTCGTGAGATGTGACTGTGTCACGTCTGTATGTCTCAGTATGCTGTGGTTTCAGTGTTTGTGACTGTTACGTCTGTGTGTCGTTCTAGGGTTACTGCTGTGGTTCAGTGTGTGACTGTGTACGTCTGTGTGTCGCCAGGTACTGCTGTGGTTCAGCCGGTCGGACAGTCGCAGCAAGGTGCTGTGTCGCGCCTGCACGCGGCTCCAGCTCAGCTTTGACGCCGTGTACAGTCAGGAGCGCGCCATGGAGGTGTTCAGCGCTGGCAGTCCTCAGCTGGTGATCATCGATCAGCGCAACAGCAAACCGGTCCCCGGCGCGCCGGCCCTGTGAGTTCACCGCCACCGCCGACACCGACACAGGCGCAGACACTGATACAGACACAGACACAGACACAGACACAGACACAGACACAGACACAGACACAGACACAGGCACAGGCATGACACATGTTTACAGACACAGACACTGCATACAGAACAAGACACAGACACTGATACAGACACTGATGACAGACACCAGACTGACACAGGACACAAGACACATACACAAACACAGACACAGACCAGACACAGACACAGACAAGACACAGACACAGACACACAGACAGGCACAGGCACAGGCACAGACACAGATATGATACTGATACTGATACTGATTACTAGATACTGATACTGATACTGATACTGATACAGCATGACACAACACAGACAATAGACACAGCCAGCGCAAACAGGCAACAGTCCCGGCGCGCCGGCCCTGTGAGTTCACCAATCACCACCTCATCTCCGCCTCCGCCGCACCGACCAAGACACTGATACAGACACAGACTGCGCTGACACTGACGCCTGACAAGACACAGACACAGACCAGACGCAGACGCAGACGACAGACGCAAGCGACGCCAGGACGAGACGCAGACGCAGACGCAGACCGCAGACGCAGACGCATACACTTGCATTGCACTGACACTGACGCTGACGCTGACGCTGACGCTGACGCTGACGCTGACGCTGACGCTGACGCTGACACTGACGCTGACACTGACACTGATACCATTTACCAACACCGACACCAACACTGTTACCGTCACCGACAAGACACCGACAAGACACCTACAAGACACCTACAAGACACCTACAAGACACTGACAAAACACCGACAAGACACCGACAAGACACCGGCAAGACACCGACAAGACACCGACAAGACACCGACCACCGCGCCGACATCGCCGCCGGTCACCGAGGGGCGCCGGCCACAGTTGTTTCATTTTGCCCAGGACTACTTCAGAAACTTCCGACGTCGGTCACTCGAACCTCGTTGCTATCCGGACCTGCTGTCTGCGGGTGCGGCTGCTGGTGGGGGGGGGGGGCCTGGAGCACGTGCGTGACAGGAGCCGCACCCTGCTCCGTGCTGCCGTTACCGGTTAACGTGCCGCGCGGCGACCACAAATGACTGGGACGCATGCTCCAAACAACCGATACCGCGCACGACACATAGTGATGTGCCCGAACTTGCTACCGAATGTCAGAATCATTTGTTTTTATGCTGGCTCGTGAAGGAGCATTTCACAGAAGAAACTCATTGTTAGGGAATACCTGTATATGTCTGGAAACAATTAATGTAAATTGTCAGCTCAAAGCTATTACATAATTCGGCGGGTAACACTCCCCACTGACACCGGGCCGGGGTCGGGTCGACAGCAGACGCGTGCTGCGCTGCGGCTATGTGACGTCGGCTGGACGGAGTCGGACTGTCGCGCGCTGTGCTGCGACTATGTGACGTCGGCTGGACGGAGTCGGACTGTCGCGCGCTGTGCTGCGACTATGTGACGTCGGCTGGAAGGAGTCGGACTGTCGCGCGCTGTGCTGCGACTATATGACGTCGGCTGGACGGAGTGGGACTGTCGCGCGCTGTGCTGCGACTATGTGACGTCGGCTGGACGGAGTCGGACTGTCGCGCGCTGTGCTGTGACTCTGATGACGTCATGACGTGCGTCATTACCGTCTGACATGGCGCGTCGCACGCTCGGCCGCCCGCTCATTTGGCTGACGCTCCCCACACCAGCATCTCATATATCATCAGCGCGTCATTATCGCCTGGTTAACTCCCGTGTGCTGAACACTTCGCGTCTGTATCACCAGACTAGCTTGAGCTCGCTGTAATCATGTTGTGCATGATTGGCGACAATGTCCGTCGTTACATAATCTCCAATAGTAAAACCGCACCAATCCGCACCTAATTAATTAATGCTAAATAGGAATGTATGAGCATTTCGAGTATCGTCATTTTAAGTGTCATTCATATTAATGATTTACTTGCGTCGTCCAATATGTTCGCTTTACTGGTTTTTATCTTGAAATCTCGAAAAACAGAACGATGCGGCTTACGTACTGTTAGTCATCTCAGACATTTTCAGTTTAGCCCCCCTTTTGTCCATACATTTAAAGCGCAGACATGAACCAATGTCCTTTATTGAGTGGTGGACGAAGTGCATTACCATCACATTTTATGCAAATGCTGCTGGGATGTGCACTGAACGTTGAGTTTGGAGCGGAGCTGTGTAGACCGGGCCTGACTGCCTTGACTGGCTTCTGTCCTGAGTATCCGTCATGTCATTTCTGCCCGGCTGGCCGTGAATGCCGTCTCTGAGTTTGTTGAGCAGCCCTTTCCGCCGTCGTTGAATAGGCTCGTATTGCGGTGTGGATGGCGCTGACGCGCCGGAAGCGCGTCTGTTCAGGCCAGGCCTGGTTCTCGGAGTCGACCTGCGCCGCCAGCTCTGCTCTTCTCTGAACCGGCTCCGGCGGAGCTTATAACGCTATATCGCAATGGAGGTGGGCTGCGTGAGATGGTCGCTGATTTGTTTCGGATCCTTTCAGTGATTTCATTAGAGCTAGTGGGGTGCACTGTCACGACAGGCGTCTGATGCCAGGCGGAAACTCATTGAACGAATGTTCCAGATGTGTCCTTGTATAGCATAGAGCCAATAACATCTTTGCTGAGACATTGAGGTACATTTCGACACCTTCGAACGGTGGTCAGAGTCGGATTAATTCAGCATATTTTTCCTTTTTGAACAACATGCAAAGAATCCACCGTTTTGAAAGCAGCATTTGCTAGGACGACGGGCGAAACTCGATGGTTGTTTGAAAATCAGTTTTGTCTGTCAGGTTCTCGATGTAGATCTGTCCCCGCTGAGACTTATTCCATTAACCCTCGCCAGTGCAGTGTAGCATCCGATACCTACGTGACCATGCAGGGTATGACCCCCCTGGCGTTTCGCTCATTAGTTGAGCTAGAGCCTCGATTAAAAAAAAGAGCGTGTTGATTGTGATGAGAGGAAGCCGTTGGTACCCGATTTTAAGGTCCTGGGTCACTAGGTGACCTCTTGAGGTCATGTCAATGACCCTGATGTCATCCAAATAGTTAATGTCTAGAGATTTAACTATAATCTAGCTATAGTCGTGAATGTGCGTATCATTATGCAAAATATGCGCCAAATTTGAAATCAGCCTCACAAAATGTCTTAGAAACTACCAAAGTCCAAAAAGGTCATCTTAAGTCAACCGAGGTCAGTGACCTCGGTTGACCTGTGAAAGTGCATGACCCCAGTTGAACATATAGTAATGTAAAATGAATGTCAAATTTGAAATCAGCGTCACAAAATGCACTAGAATTTGCCAGATGACAAAGAAGTCATCTCAGGTCACCAGAGATCATCAACCTCGGTCGACCTCTGAAAAGGTCACTTGAGTTCACAATCTCAGCGGGAACCATAAATGTCACCTGTTAACACCTGTGCATTGCTCCTGAGCAACAAACACTCGAGGATTGTATACGTGTGAATGAAGGATTGTGTGATGATGCCCGGCCAGTGTCGGTGGGCCTGGGAGCTCCCACGGGGCTGGCTCGACCGTGCCTGCCGGGGGAGGGGGAGGGGGGTCGCTGTCATACCAACCATTCCCCGACTCGATGCCGCTAACTGCCCATCACGATCGTACATTGTTTGCGACGCTAATCGGGCGCACGTTTCTCGGTCATGGTGGAACTATGCGGCGTGTGATGTCACTGGACGCGACACCCGTCCCTCTCTCCGTCACTGTGACGCGACACCCGTCCCTCTCTCCATCACTGGACGCGACACCCGTCCCTCTATCCGTCACTGGGACGTGACACCCGTCCCTCTCTCCGTCAGTGGGACGCGACACCCGTCCCTCTCTCCGTCACTGGGACGCGACAACCGTCCCTCTCTCCGTCACTGGGACGCGACACCCGTCCCTCTCTCCGGTCACTGGGACGCGACACCGTCCCCTCTCCGTCATGACGGACACCGCGTCCTTCTCTCCGTCCATGGGACGTACACCGTCCGCCTCTTCTCCGTCACTGGGACGCGGACACCCGTCCCTCTCTCCGTCACTGTGGACGCGGACACCCGCCTCTCTCCGTTTCACTGGACACACACCCGTCCCTCTCTCCGTCACTGGGACGCGACACCCGTCCCTCTCTCGTCACTGGGACGCGACACGTCCCTCTCTCCGTCATGGGACGTGACACCCCGTCCCTCGCTCCTCACTGGACGCGACACCCGTCCCTCTCTCCGTCACTGGACGCGACCACCCGTCCCTCTCTCCGTCACTGGGACGCGACACCCGTCCCTCTCTCCGTCACTGGGACGCGACACCGTCCCTCTCTCCGTCACTGGACGCGACACCCGTCCCTCTCTCCATCACTGGGACGCGACACCCGTCCCTCTCCCCGTCACTGGGACGCGACACCCGTTCCTCTCTCCGTCACTGGGACGCGACACCCGGCCCTCTCTCCGTCACTGGGACGCGACACCCGTCCCTCTCTCCGCCACGGCAGCGATAAGCTCTCGGTCACACTGCGGATGGCCGGCCCGGCCCGGCCCGCACCCCACACGGCCCGCCGGCGGCCGGCCCGGACACAGGTCACAAGCGATATGTCACATTTGTCATTTGTCATTTATTGAGGAACCATCCACATCGTGGCTATTACGATTCCTTTACATGCATGTGGTGAAAACATATGTGGTACACGACACAATTAAAAACAGTTTACATTGGCATCGATAGAACATAGCTTGGCGGACTATTTGGTGGCGCTCACTCGCGTCACGCTCTCGTTCCTGTATTGCGGCTAACAAATGCGCGCCTGGACGGAGCGGCTCTCAATGGCTGGTGGGCAGCGCAATTTCCCACGTGCCTGACTGCTCGGTATGAGAAAGCCCTTCTGGGTCCCCGTGAGCCAATGTCTTTATATTTGTGGGGAGATAAGATCTCCGGCGGTCGGCAGCCCTGTGCTTCCTGGCCGATACGTGCACGAGCGCTGTTATGCAACATGCTGACGCAGCGCGCTTAGGGCACTTGTTCACTACTCAGGGCTTGTGCACCGTTGGGTGCATCGTGCTGGCGACCAGGGCCTCTATGTCTCATTCCCACCCGAGAGCATGTCGCATAGAGCTGGCGACTAGACAAAGAACCGACAATTGAAATGTGGTCACTAGTCGCGACGCCGGTGGACGAGCCGAGCGGCAAAGTTCAAGGGACCTCTGCACGCAGATGGCCAGACGCACTGGGCGGCCGCCTCCCAGGCGGGAAGGCAGTACTGGATATGAGGGAAAACAGTGTGTCTTGGAACAATAAGTTTGAGGAGTCAGGAGTGAGGGTGATCGGCGGATTTTATACAGAGATTGCAATGATGGCATTGGCGACCTCCGTACCAACTGGTATACGAAGGTAGTAGTATATGTGAGCATCCCGAAGTGCGGCGGTGTAGTGGCGGCTGGTGTAGATGAAGATGGCCAATGCGGAGTGCTGGCGGAAGATCGGTCGAGCGCGGACGGAGCCGTTGATGGTACGATATAGATGTCGATACGCGCACGCATCTCTCTCGAGCGAAGTGTTTTGTAACCACAGTGAAGAGTCAAGTCAGTCTTGTCTGGTTCATTTTTTAGACCTGTTCGCTTGAAACCAATTTTGAAAAGGCGTCTGGATGGACTTCTCAACCCGATCTTGAGGTCGGTAGGCACTAGGGGTCAGGGAGAGAGTGGTCCACAAGTTGGGTATCATCGCATCGGCATAGAGACGGCGTGGGGGCCGGAAGGAGACAAGGTCGGTTGTGAATATGAGGAAGAGGATGGGGCCGTGATGGAGCCCTGGGCATCCGTGGGTGAGACGGAAGAATGGAAGAGCGCAGTCACAGTTGCTTCCGCTACGCTGAGGTAACTCCCGGAACCAGCCTGTCGACTGGATAACCGCACATCCGAGGTTTTTTTGCGGAGGAGGACGCCATGGTCGAGCTGTCGAAACGCTTTGCGTGAGGTGCGGATCGCTGTCAGCGGACGCGGAGCATGACCTCTGTCGATAGTCTGACTGATCCATTCGACAGCGTCGAGCACGGCGTCTTCTGTACAGTGGTTGGGTACATCTGCGATGTCAGCGCACAGTGTTGAGTGTGTACTGTGTAGAGGTGCGTCGGCGTGGGTCTGCGCTCATGGCTGCTTTTCTTTCAGACAGCTGCGGACCAGCAACCCCAGCTGCAGCGCGATCATGGTGGCGCTGGTCAGCAAGAGGTGAGTGACGTCGGATGATGTCTGGTTGTGGGAGTGACGTCGGATGACGTTTGGATGGGGAGTGACGTCAGATGACGTCTGGATGGGGAGTGACGTCAAATAATGTCTGGTTGTGGGATTGACATCGGATGATGTCTGGATGGGGTAGTGAGTGACGTTGGATGTTGTCTGGTTGTGGGAGGGAGAGACGTCGGATGACGTCTGGTTGTGGGAGTGACGTCGAATAATGTCTGGATGGGGGTGACGTCGGATGATCTCTGGTTGTGGGAGTGACGTCAGATGACGTCTGGATGGGGGAGTGACGTCAGATGACGTCTGTATGGGGAGTGACGTCAAATAATGTCTGGTTGTGGGAGTGACGTCGGATGATGTCTGGTTGTGGGAGGGAGTGACGTTAGATGATGTCTGGTTGTGGGAGGGAGTGACGTCGGATGATGTCTGGTTGTGGGAGGGAGTGACNTTCACGCCGTTCCTGACTATGGTCACTGATGAATTGTAGCGTGCCGGGCGTCTCGTCAGCTTATGTTGCAATCTACACGCAGACTGTGTTGTGGGGGATATCGACAGAACTAAAACTGATGTCTAGTTGTCAGGTTAAAGAGTTAATTGATTTTTATGATATTATGTAATATGTTTTTTTACTCAAGGTAAAAATCAGGGCCGTATACAATTGTAATTTCACTCATTGCATTTAAGAGTTCATCATATTGATAAAACACACTGCTATGTGTGTATATGTTGACCAAACGATTTTCATTTTTACATGACATAAGCAATGCCTTTGTCAATGATTAACCTGGGTTTCACAATGTAAGCTTGCATTGTAACCAGGGACGTGGGAACCGTGGGGGCAATGGGGGCAGCTCGCCCCCTCAACTTTGAACCTAGGGGGCGACGCTCCACCCAAACTTTGGAGTTAGGTGTCGGCATTCCCTCGTCTTTTACCATGATCTTTTAACTCTGAATTAGATCGACGGCATTGTCTACGGGATTTGTTTATGTTTTATTGAACAAAGATGCAGTTTCAAGCAAAACAAAATGAATAAAATGCAATTAAACTGCATTTAATTTGGAGCTGGTTTTGCAGCTTTCTATCTGTACAGTGGCACCGCTACCGCACATTTGACTATCGTAGCATGGAAACACTACTAAATACAGCGCACACCTGTCAATTTAGAATCTGTTTCTTCGTCGTAACGTTGATAAATATATCTTGGCCACTATGTTTAATCGCTTTTTGGAGGTAAATAGTAAATACTGCTATTCATGAATAATTATAAGGCGTCACAGAGTAAATAACATTCAATCTTTTTGGCATGGGGTAGGTCAGGGTGTTTCTTCCGTTTGTAAGCAAAACGTGTCATTACAAATGTATGATGTCAGCTTTGCTCCCCTGACGTTCAGCAGAGAGTGAGTCGGCCGGGGGTCGAAAAATGAAAAGTGGTCACCAACAAAGTTCTGGATCAAGGCAGTCGCCGTTTAACTATTTTTGTAATCAACGGAGCTGAATATATCGGCATTCTTGCCATTGTTGCAGATACATTCCTTTCCTGTTCGAGTTTGTGATATCTTCGCTGGTGCCTCCAGTCCGTGTGCTATGTGGCGTGCGCTGTGTCAGTCGTTGCCGCTCCTGGCCGCAGTCGGGCCCGCTCGGTGTTCACTGTTCAGTGGCAGACGGAGGCCACCCAGCAGGTACCCCTGGTCCAGCCAGCTGGGCTGGGTCGGGCTGGCCACGGACGTCAGCGCCCGGCACCCAGCACCGCCGGCCGGCGTTTTTCCTTTTTGGTATCAGTCGACGGACATCTGCGGCCGAGATTAGGACTGCTCGACGGCCGAGCTCACCCGTGTTTTTGTGTCTGCAACACCATGTGTGCTATTTTCGCCGTATAGCGCGAGGAAGTTATTTGCCGATGGTCGCACGTGTTCGTGCTGGAAAATCCATGGCGTAAATTTTGGCCGTGCTGCAGGCGTGCCTCACTGGTATCTGACACGCTCTGTGTCCGTTACATATCGAGCCGGCGTGTTCTCCAGACATGTACTCAAAACCCAACGACATGTGTGTGTGTGTCTGATCATGGTATAGAGAACTCCTTGAACAATTAGAGACGGACAAAGTAACGGTATAATACGGTGGTTGCATTTTTGTAAGACCGATCGTATTTGCTTTCTTTTAACCGAGCGGGGGCGCGCCCGTGAGGTTTCTCGTCAACTTTGACTTGACAAATTAGCATTTGACCCGGCCTGACACAGCCCGGCCCGACCGTACACTACAGACGCTTTTCGGAAACGAATAATTTTGCAACCATTGCCTCGATTTAGTTCGGGTTTTTACCATTGGATACCTACATCGAATAAATTTTACTTTGCAAATGTTTTCTTCTGATGAAAGTTATAACAGTTTATAAAGTTACAATCCATAGTTTTCGTCTGCATAATTTGCGCCGGCGAAATCTCCATAGTCAACGAATGTTGATATAAGGATTAATTTATATGATGAAACATGCAGTGCTCAGGACTTGCCCCCTTTCGGCGGATTCGAGAAAGGAGATCATGAACAATTAAATATGTGACCTATTTTTTAAGAATATGCACCCACTTAAATCAGCAACGGATACCGCTCGGTTCCCGCCGATTAAGGCGTTTTACCGGTATAAACTTATTTTAACACATAATTTTCCCATAACACTCAAAGACTCGCTTCAATATACAATTTCAGAGATAGGCTAAGCGATGCGACCACAGTAAATTTGCATAGGAAAGCGGTAACTAATTACATGCTAGATATATGTTTTAAGGCATTGTTCTTGATATGGGGCTGATGGACCTTAGGCGCTCATGGGCTGTCGGACGAGTTAATGTCACGGAAGATGAAACATTCTTGTTTCCGTTTTGGTGAACCTTGAATGTGTATGTTTTGTGCTTCGTGGGTGAACCTTTAGACATTGTCATAGTCTTTGGTAAGGCCGTATAGCCTGATTTGTTTTCGAGCGATACATTTCGATTCCATGGGTATGGAAAGTGCAACATATGTACTAGAAGCATTTTTTTGTTGCGTTGTTCACTGATGTCTTTCATGTCATTACAAAATTAAAATATGTTAGAAATAAACATTTAATTCACCAAACAGCAACACACAATAGCTCCGTGTTTGAGACATTTTGATCAGGTGGGCTATGGCCTATGGGTATAAACTACATTTTTTCAGCGAGTATAAGTAAAAAAGAGAAGTTCGATTGCTATGGGTTTTCACTTTAAGCACATAAGCGAGTTATGAATAGAAGGATGTATTAGTTTACGTGCCCAATGATATTGCCTGCTCACTACATAGAACCGGAACTCATGAAGGAAATCCCTTGTTTGTGCAATGCTATTTAGTCGTGGAATTTACCACCATTCATAAATACAATCCGACACTCGGCATAAATCCTTCAGCTACTATTGTGAAGTAGACACGTTACGTGAACACTAACAGATGAGTTAGGTGTTCTGTGAGATGACATATGTATGACAGTTAATTTCTTTTAAAGTATGCTCTTTTAAATTTGCAAATACATGCGCTTTATCCAACATCAAGCTGTAATACAATTGAATTCAATTTAAATCGCTCTATATTCAAGTTGCTAACGACTTCGTGCGTAATAATTTTGTCCGAGCAAGCGGTCGCACGTGCGATGGGACACGGTTTTCTAGCGCTTAGTCATCCATCACCCATCACAGCCTGATCACTTCTGTTCGTCTCCGTTTGAAAATAAATCATCCACCCTCATGCTGTTAGTGTAGATGTGATATTCGACTGGGCTGGGCGCCATATAAGCTACTCTGTGAACGGCAGACCGCTTGGGACCCTAATTGTCAGCGATAACTTTTGAAGGAACCAACTGGCACGAACGAATTTCTTGCAATGGATATTGCAGACCCTGCGCGATTTGTTATCAAGGTCGGTTAATGCCAACCTAAAATTTGGGGAACTTGCCCGGGGCTGGTAAATACGGCTTTGGTGGCCCCCGACCAAATCTTGTCGAAACAAAGTGTGAAAGTGATCTGAGCATTGTAGCTGAAGCAGATCACACTGCCAAATATTCCCAGCAATCAATATAAAAATTCCTTCCCATCAAATGACGTTTTCACAACAAATCACATTAAAGTAGCCGTCGCTCGCCATCACAATGGTCTTGAAAGGCCGAAATAGCTTGAATGGCTTTTTCGGCCCCGGAGCAAACTTGAAAGGATATTTTCTGGCGCCCGCTTTATGTATCATGGTCGCACTTTTTACCAGCGCTGCACTTGCCATTCACTCGTAATTGAGGCACTTGCCATTTACTCGCCATTCACTCGTAACTCGCGCAGAGTGGGTTTCAATCGGTGGGTAGAGGCTTTCGTGAAAGGGTGGAGCTATGCTCTGACGTCAGAGCTTAGTTCCGCCCTGGCTGACCAGTGACCTCGAACCGGCGCTGTCTGACCCGTGACCGGTAGGTTTCGAGTGTTGGGTGGTGTACAATGGTTTGGTACATACAGGGCGATCAGGCAGAGCCAGCGTTCCGAACTCGCATTATCTTTAAAGGGAGTGTGTCTACTGTTTTGGAATCCCAAAAGTATTTTTGCATGCTGTAAGAAGCTATTGGTTTGATTGTTGGATACGATAAAATTCACAAGTGGAGCTTCTTAAGTTGAATTTTATCATTGTTTTGTATTTATTATTTATTGTTTCTATATAGCGATAAAATGATCCATCGCCTCTATCATCAGAGGCATGGGCGGATCCAGAGGGGGGGACATGCCCCCCCCCAAAACCACCCAAAATCGGCGCAAATTTGACGCATTTCCTGAGATTGTCGTAAAACTAAACAACCTTTACTAAGGAAAGTTTGTTTTAAATCAGTCACTGATTCATAAGCAAGTGAAATCCGATGAGTTTTCAGAAATGTACGATACTCTTTGGGATTTGCCCCTCCCCAAACCGACAAAATCACCCGTTCTGGATCCGCCTATGATCAGAGGAAAAAGATGTGTAAAACGGCGCACCTAAGACAATAAAATTACGGTCACACGCAAGATGGAGAGACAAGTTTTGCACAGCATATTCTTGCCACTGTGAACTTTATTACGTGTAAGTTCCGTAACTCTAAATTGATATCTTCGTCGAAAAATGACCATTAAGCGTTGCGAGCAGGGTGCAGACGGTTCGGCTGCTGCTATCAGCGCGCACGGGCTGTTTTGTCGAATTGCTATTGGCTGACGCTAACGATATGCTAGCAAATTTTGATCCATATTTCGATATTAGTAATGCTTCTAGTAGTGGTAAGACTTCTGGAGTCTACCCGATAATTGTTTGATTCCATCACGTTCCTGGAGTCTTTGGAATATATCAGCAACTAGGGTGAATCTGGAGAAATGAAGTAATGGTTCGATTTCGAAAACTATGTTCTGTAGACCAGTCACCAGTATCAACCATCCCAAATGAGCAATATCAGCAGACACACTCCCTTTAACATTACGAGTGAATGGAAAGTACCAATACATTTTCGTTTGACACCAATAAACCTTTTGAATAAAAGCTAGCGCATGGCCTGAAACGTCCATTGCGAAAAATTAGATCATGCCAGTTCAAGTTGATGTATAAAAAGGTTATCGCAAAAAAATTAGAGCCCCAGTGGTTTGCCGTTCACAGTAGTACCTAGTTGCGGCACCCAAATCCCCACCAGCAGCATCATCATTAACATCATCGCCATCATTAGCATTATAACCCTCATTAACACCATCGCCATCATTAACAGCATCACCACCATTATCACCAGACTCGGCTGGTCGTTTGCGCGGATTACGGTAGGGAGGCGACAGGGCACTGACGCGCGGCTGCTCACCGGCTCGGGACTGTGAGACTGTGACGGGAGGCTGGGTCTGGTGTCAACTGTGGTTGTGACGGAAGCTGGGTCTGGTGTCGCACTGGTGAGCTGTGACGGGAGTGAGTCGGTGTCACAACTGTGAGCTTGTGACGGGAGCTGAGTCTGGTGTCAGCACTGTGAGCTGTGACTGGGAGCTGATGTCTGTGGTCACCTGCTGCTGGCTGTGACGGGAGCTGAGGTCTGGTGTCACATCTGTGAGCTTGTGACGGGAGCTGAGTCTGGTGTCACAACTGTGAGCTGTGACGTGGAGCTGGGTCTGGTGTCACACTGTGAGCTGTGACGGAGCTGAGTCTGGTGTCAGCACTGTGAGCTGTGACGTGGAGCCTGAGTCTGGTGTCACACTGTGAGCTGTGAGCGGGAGCTGGGTCTGGTGTCACACTGTGAGCTGTGACGGGGAGGCGTCTGGGTCTGGTGTCACACTGTGAGCTGTGAACGGGAGCTGGGTCTGGTGTCACACTGTGAGCTGTGACGGGAGCTGAGTCTGGTGTCACACTGTGAGCTGTGACGGGAGCTGGGTCTGGTGTGCCACTGTGGCTGTGACGGGAGCTGGTCTGGGTGTCACAGCTGTGAGCTGTGATGGGAGCCTGGGTCTGGTCACACTGTTGGAGCTGTGACGGGGCTGAGTCTGGTGTCCACACTGTGGAGGCTGTGGATTGGGAGCCTGGGTCTGGTGTCACACTGTGAGGCTGTGACGGGGGAGCTGGGTCTGGTGTCCACACTGTGAGGCTTGTGACGGGAGGTCTTGTGTCTGGTGTCAGCACTGTGAGCTGTGACGGGAGGCTGAGTCCTGGTGTCACACTGTGAGCTGTGACGGGAAGCTGGGTTCTGGTGTCACACTGTGAGGCTGTGGACGGGAGCTGGGTCTTGGTGTCACACTGTGAGCTGTGACGGGAGCTGGGTCTGGTGTCCACACTGTGAGTGTGAGCTTGTGACGGGAGCTGGGTCTGGTGTCACACTGTGAGCTGTGAGGGAGCTTGGGTCTGGGTGTCACACTGTGGAGGCCTGTGACGGAGGCTGGGTCTGGTGTCACACCTGTGAGGCTGTGACGGGAGCTGAGTTGAGTCTTGGTGTCACACTGTGAGCTGTGACGGGTTAGCTGGGTCTGGTGTGGCACTGTAGCTGTGACGGGAGCTGGGTCTGGTGTCACACCTGTGAGCTGTGACGGGAGCTGGGTCTGGTGTCACACTGTGAGCTGTGACGGGAGCTGGGTCTGGTGTCGCACTGTGAGCTGTGACGGGAGCTGGGTCTGGTGTCACACTGTGAGCTGTGACGGGAGCTGGGTCTGGGTGTGGCACCTGTAGCTGTGACGGGAGCTGGGTCTGGTGTCACACTGTGAGCTTGTGACGGGAGCTGGGTCTGGTGTCACACTATGTGAGGCTGTGACGGGAGCTGGGTCTGGTGTGGCACTGTGAGCTGTGACGTGAGCTGGTCTGGTGTCACACCTGTGAGCTGTGACGGGAGAAGGGTCTGGTGGCACACTGTGACTGTGACGGGAGCTGGGTCTGGTGTCACACTGTGACGGGGAGCTGGGCCTGTGTCACATCTGTGAGCTTGACGCGAGCTGGGGTCCGTGGTGTCACAGCGTGAGCTGTGACGGGAGGCTGGGTCTGGTGTGGCACTGTGGATGCTGTGATGGGAGCTGGGTCTGGTGTCAGCACGTGAGCTGTGACGGGAGGGCTGGGTCTGGTGTGGCACTGTGAGCTGTGATCGGAGGCTGGGTCTGGTGTCACACTATGTGAGCTGTGAGCCTGTGACGGGAGCGGATCTGGTGTGGGGCACTTGTGAGGCGTGTGATGGAGGCTGGGTGCTGGTGTGCAAACTGTGGAGCTGTGACGGGAGCTGGGTCTGGTGTCTACACCTGTGAGCTGTTGACGGGAGCTGGGTCTGGTGGTCACTCAACACCTGTGAGCTGTCGGGAATAGCTGGGTCTGGTGTCGCACTGTGAGCTGTGACGGGAGCTGGCGTCTGGTGCACCACTGTGTAGCTGTGACGGGAGGCGGGTCTGGTGTGGCAGCTGTTGAGCTTGACGGGAGCTGGGTCTGGTGTCACACTGTGAGCTGTGACGGGAGCTGGGTCTGGGTGTCACACTGTGAGCTGTGAGCGGGAGCTGGGCCGGTGTCACACTGTGAGCTGTGACGGGAGCTGGGTCCTGGTGTCACACTTGTGTGGAGCTGTTGACGGAGCTGGGTCTGGTGCACACTGTGAGCTGTGACGGGGTGGCCTGGTGTCACACTGTGGAGCTGTGACGGGGTTAGCTGGGTCTGGTGTACACTGTGAGCTGTGACGGGAGCTGGGTCTGGTGTGGCAGCTGTGAGCTTGTGACGGGAGCTGGGTCTGGTGTACACTGTGAGCTGTGACGGGAGCTGGGTCTGGTGTCACACTATGTGAGCGTGGCTGACATTACACTGCAGGTCGTCTGCTCCGTCTGTACACCTGTCCGCCTGGCCTGGAGCAGACTAACAACTCTGATGAGTGTGAACCGCCGCAGACAGCCTGGCGGTGGGTGTGGCTCTGCCACTATCGTAACACTCCACCCCGTCTCCTTTCAGCTTTCTCTCGAAGGACGGGGCGGCGACTTCTATCCTTCAGAAGGGCTTCAACCGGGTAGGTCAGCTAGGCCGACAACAGTTGGCTAGTGTGCTAGTGTAGCTTGTATCGACTCGCCTGGCTTCCGCCAGTGGCTTACCGATTACTCACTATTTAGTACAGATTCTTTAGTACAAAAATCACGTCCGTTCTGTATTACTAGCTTTAGAAGCGTTCCGTCCGTCCATCCATCCACTCATCTATTCCATCCATCAATGCATACGGAGGTCATCCATTTGTCTCGATAACTCGACAGGTTATGCAGCTACGTGTACGAAATTTGTCATGTGAATGTGGTAGCAAGGCTCTGCCATCGTATTTGCCTTCGACCCGTCACTCGTCAGTGGAACGGACTGCTATAAGAATTAACTTGCAATGAGCCGCGACAATCTGAACCTGTTTGCATCGGCCATTCGCTCTTGTTCAGTGGTTTGCGTCGGCCGGCGGCCATTCGCTCTTGTTCAGTGGCGTGCACACGTTCGCCGGTGGGCAAGCGGTTGTTAGAACGTTTCTTTGATATGTTAAATGTCACTGGTTCGATCCTATCTGGGCGGTATTGCGTTTTACATGTTGTTTTTGCTGGTGCCGTCCGGCGCCTCCGGGTGGCCGGCCCTGGGTCGACACATTTCTGCTTCTCTCGGTCTGAGGAGCGTGCCAGACTACGTGACGACATCCCCGCCTCCTCGCAGCTGATAGCGGCTGTGGCGAGCGTCGTAGGTACACGCACACAGGAACGTATAGCCAGGGGGCGCAGAGGCCATCCCCCCCCCATGAACAAAATAAATTCACACTAGATAGAATGAGATTCTCTGACGACCCCCCGGTCACCAACATATGTTTGAGGAACATTTTATCCGGCGTGCTCCCCCCTGATACAAATCCTGGCTACGTGCCTGGCACTGGCACGACACACAACACAGGATCCACACGATTTTGGATATAGTAACAACCACACACAACCACACACACACACACCTCCGTGACGCTCTCGCCCACACGCACTAATCACATTGAAACAATGGCAAGGGCAAGTGGCATGACACCAGTCACATTTTTCATCTCTTATCATAATCATTATCATTACCTCCTTTCACTTCCAAGGGGACGAAGTTCTATTTATTTGCTTCTACTAAAGCGTTCTCAATCCATTTTGTTTTCGCACTGCTGACGGCGTGTTGGCTCGCTGTGCATAAACACTGTGTTCTTTTCTGTCACTCTTAAGCATTCTAAATGAGTATTTTTACGTCTTTAATTATGCCGCATTGTATAATGCATTTTTCCTAACATGACAGCATGCAACAGCAAACTGCATGTCGTGCCATGTCCTGGTTACACTTGACTTGCCTGGGTGTAAATTGACACGAGGAGCCGACGCGCCCTGAAATTCCAATTAACAAACAAATAAACACCGGACTTGTCGTCAACGCCTATGTTCGGTGCATGACACGGATTTCTCGAAGCCCTTCTATGATACTTTTCAGAGAGTTTGCTTCTGATCCCATGACCAATGTTTATGGTATACCTACCTATTGTTCCTGGGGAACACACCTCACATTGATATACGTTTTACGCTTATGTCAACCAAAAAATTATTGGTTACTTGAATTATAGTTGCTATGCTATGTCGTAAAGCTCATTCACTTTCCCATAATTTTGACAATGGTCATGCCAATGTATCATACCTTGTAAATATGGCTTGCACCGCGTTCCTCAGAAAGGATGTCCGAACAACAGAGGCTATGATCACTGAACTGAGCTACTGGAGCTACCCCCATCTTCCATTCCGTGTGGGAACCTTACACGAATCACGGATACATGCGATATGATGATGCGATTATTCGTGTCGTCGATGATGCAACACCATATGATAATGCTTGGTGTAGTTATCGATGATGCTACACCGAGAGGAACATCCCGCCGCCCTGAAGCCGGTATTTACGGACACGGGTCCGTCCCTAAACCCAGCTGCTCCACGAGCGGGCGTGTCAGCACCAGCGACGCTGTGGACTTCGCAGAACCCCGCCGTGCCGCCGCCGCCGCCGCCGCCTGATGGCCACACCAGCCGTGCAGCCATTTACAAGCTGTTGCCGGCTGTAATTCGCCAACATGTTCGGCCGGCCGGCCGGCCAGCGCAGTCGGAACCTGTTGGCTCGCGGCGGGAGTGGACGGACACGTGGGAAACCGTTCGCCCGGGTGTAAAACTCGCTCTCCCCTCTCTCCTCCCTTGGCCGGCCGGCCGCATAAGAGACGAGCTGTGGTACCGGGCGACGAACAGCGCCGACATCACCTTTTTTCTGCCTGGCCGCGGCATTTGTCCTCTCGCTGCTGGCCACATTCTGCGCAGCTGACCCACCAGAGCGGCTCTCCTGACCCACCGGAGCGGCTCTTCTGACCTTTACTATGCGTTTCCCGGTCTGTGGAGTGTTGACGATCGCAGACAGGCTAAAATTGACATTGCATAATCTGCATTCATGGTTCTGGGCCTATTCACTTAAAAGAAACGGGAGACGAAAACCGTCTTTGCTTCGAGGCGCCCTTAAGCCCAAATCATCATTATCATCATCATCATTAGCTCTACTCAATATTTGAATAGAAGCTACGTTACCTTGCCACTTTTGTCTTTTCTGAATGGCAAAGCAACTGAAAAGTGCATTTTAGGTATTAAGTACCTTAACCCGCGCCGTGCCGGTGCTCGTCGCCACCTTCACCGTGCGGGGGGGGGATTTTCGACGCCACCCCCGTCCCCCTCGGACTTGGCTTCTATGGGGCGTAGACAAAAACAGAAACAAGCTTCGAAAGCTCGTCAGAAAGCACTTTGAAACGATTTCTTTCATGTTTTGCTCAGTTCAATATTGAGGTCACCAGAGGTCATCTAAGGTCAGACCTTCCGGTTTCAGGACTTTGCTTTAAAAAAAAAATCGGGAACACTGACCCTATTTCCATGGGCAGTTTAAACTGGTTTAAAATGGGTAGCTAAAAACGGATTGGTTGGTTTCCGACCATGTAGGTTAAGTGGGCATATTTCGCCAGCCTGTCAAGATTGTATGCCTCCTCTCGTACTCAATGATTGCTGGCGTCTGGGGAGATATTCCCACTTCCATAGCCGGAAACCAACTTATCCGTTTTAAGCTCTATTTTTTTTAAAATATTTTTCAGGTAGGATACTATTACTTAACTAAGATAAAAACAGATAATTAGCAGTTGTCAACAAAATGCCGACAGTGCCTGGCATATGGTTCTGGTATGAACAGAAGGAATGATAAGTAATGGAAATCCCACAAGCAGTTCACATGTTTTTTCACCTGATCATGGCTCGCCAGCACGGACCAGAACCAGTTTTAAACCAGTTTAAACTGCCCATGGACATAGGGTCTATGTTAGCTAGGAAGAAACGGGAAAATGCTTTTGGAAACTCATGCAAAATGCAATCTCTAACGTGTCCTCTAATTTTAGCTCAGATCAACAGTTTAGGCTCCAGAGGTCATAAAAGGGTAAACAGGATATTTGTTGACAATTTTTTTTTTTTTTTTACTTAACACTACCTAATAATTTCAATAACAAGGCAATAATTTTAACGCCATCGTGTTCGTCTCCTCAAGGCGCTTCGAATCATATTCATGATGATATGGTTAGTTAAATTTATAAATTTGACATCAGTTTAAGGTTAAGCAGGGGACCCAATTTAGTCATGTTGCATATTTTGAGACACGTCTCGATGAGGCAAACACATGGTGCCGGTTTCACTTCTCTATCTTTATTCTGCCGAGAGTTATTGACACAAAAGTGACAAAGATGCCGTTGACCTCGGATGACCTCGGTTGACCCTGTAGGGGCTTATTGAACAAAATTTGCACCTGGGTCATCAAGAATGTCTCATGATAACATGATCCAGAATGATTTGGACAGCTATCTCTTCAGAATAGGGAGGATTTTAATATTTTCCTATTTACAATGGGGAGGTCGCGAAATGGACCCGATCATAGGTCAACGATAACAAAAATGCGAGATAAAAGATTTGTAGGTATTTCTGGCCTTATTGAAATACTGTAAGTTTGAAACCGATCAGCCATAAATTGTGACTGTGTGCCTCCAAGACCACAAACTTTTTAGGTAGGGCTACGTGACTGATCTCGTGGCCTGACCTGAGATGACTCGATGTCAAGAATGTAATACAATGCGGGTAATTAATGCCCAAACTACTGCACTGTGCCAAAAACGGTGGCGCTGCGTGCCGCCGTTTTTCTGCTATCCTCGAAAAAACTTAGAGTGGGTCATCTAAACCTCCCCCCCCCCTCCGGCACGGCGCGGGGTAATCAAAATGCTGGTCTACAAACGCAGTGTTTGAACATAAGCGTTAGTTATGGTGATGGAAATGCTGGATGTGACTCGGCAGCTGCGGCCTCCCAGCATCAAAGGCCCTCATTGAGAGTGATGTTTCACGGATGGCTTCTTATGTCGTATGCAGTGTTTCTATTTCATAATATTCCGTGTCACGAATGATGGTTTGCATTTACTTTATCTGATTTATGTATGTATTTTATTTATCACTACCAATCAAAGGGTTGTGCTCAGCTCATTGCGGTGGTAACGTGGAACGCACGCTGCAATTTAATGTGGGCAACAAAATGCATCATAATTTGCAAGTTTCACATTTCACATCTATGAACGGTTTCTTACACACTTAAACTAAGCAAACACATCCTTCAATTAAACTTCCAAGATGTGCATTGTCATGCTTTGAATGCTTTGTCATCCTTCCGTTGGCTTGTTGCTCCTCAACGCATTTCATAACTGTTTGGTTGATTCTCTGATTTAAGAGTACAAATAATTGCATATTCGTAGCAGACTTGTGTCTGGATCTCGAAGTGGGATCTGGGATCCCAATGGATCTCTCAGTATAAAATGCATGAAGATATTGGATCCCTGTGGATCCCTCAACATAAAATGCATGAGGATCTGGGATCCTTCTGGATCCCTCGGCGTAAAATGCTTCAGGATCTTGG